>CM054138.1:76053370-76055870 GCA_028751875.1 Rapana venosa | reverse complement strand
TTCCTATTAAAAAATATATTCCTATTCACATTCAGGCACTGACTTGGTCAAGTAGTGAATGAACATTAAAAAAAAAAAACAATTTATAAAAAAGTATACAAAAGCCAAAAGGCACTGACTTGGTGTGACTGTGAGTGTCTACATCACCAAGTAGTAGTGAATGGACATTAAAACAAAACGAAAAAGCGTACAACAAAAAGCAAACACAAGGGCACTGACCGGTGGCGGGTTCCTGCACCAGGGGGCTGGCGGAGGTGCCCAGGCGCAGCACCAGACTGCCCAGCTCGTGCAGGGCACACACCAGCACGTGCTGGCTGGCCGTCAGGTCCGCAGCCTGGCTCTTCCCCTCCCCCGCCTCCACCGTCGCCTCTCCTGAAACATGGCACGCCGCCACCACCACCACCAGTTTAGTTCACTTCTGTTTTCTGGATATTGTGTGTGTGTTAGGAATGTGTGACTGAAGCTTTGGGGCACGCAGCAACCTTTTCACTTTGTGCACCTTTTAAATGTTTTAAAGGCTTTGAGTGGACATTGTGTGTGTTAGGAATGTGTGACTGAAGCCTTGGGGCACACGGCAACCTTTTCACTTTGCGCACCTTTTAAATGTTTTACAGGCTTTGTGTAACAGTTCATCATTTTCACACGCAATGACAGGTTAGAACAAACACATTTGAACAGACCTTCTTCTTCTTCGTCTTCATCGAATGCTCAGACAGAAACTACTGTTGTATGTCACATGTGTGCGAAAATGCATTGCACTGCTGTTAAGTCCATCTGAACAGCAAAGGTTGAAAAGGATAAATTGTCACCTGATTTACTCCTGGAAACTTGACCTAATCCTTTCAAAACCCAGTAAAATACTTCCACACATACCCTTCACCCCCCCCCCCTCATCTGAACATGTTTCACTAAAAACATACCTTAACCAAGAAACTAAACCCCATCCTTCAAAACTTTGTAAACTACCTCCACACGAAACCTTCCTTAACTCACTGCCTTATTTTTGTGATCTGAACATATTTCACTAAAATCAAACCTTACCCTAGAAACCAGACCTAATCCTTCACAGATTACAACATTTACAAAACTGCATACACATGGGGACTGTATGTTAAAAAGCACATGAGTGCTTATTCCATGGGATGGGATAGCCTAGTGGTCAGAACATTGCGCTCGCAATCTGATGACCCGGGTTCGATTCCCATTCAAGAGGATATTTTCCCCTGGAGTTAACATCAGTGCAGACTCTACTCTCCCCAAAAGTCCTTCGGAGGAGACTATAAACTGAGGCCCCGTGTGCAAACGCACACAGAACATCTTGCGCACATGTTAAATCCTGTTCCGCTTTTCATAAGAGTAGGCCATTGTGTGCCGGTGGGAACAGATGACAAAATTTACAAAACCGCATACACACGGAGACTGGATATAAAAAAGCACATAAGTGCTTATTCCATTATCCTCAATATAAACGAATTAAAAAATAAATAAATAAAATAAAATAAATTATCCTCGAAATAAAAGATTAAATAAAATAATAAATTAATAAAAATTAATTAATTAAACTTAGTAAAAACACTTCCACACAAACCCTTCATTCACTGCTTTTTTTTTTTTAAATCATCTGAACAAACCTTACTTCTAGAAACGAGACCTAATACTTCAAAACTTAGAAAAATACTCATCGCTAAACGTCATCTGAACATACAATTTTTCTTTTTAAAAAATAATAAAAACCACCAAAAAAAAACAAACAAACCAAACGCCAACCCAACCTTACCCTAAAAACCACACCTAATCCTTTACAACACCTCGCCGTAACAAACCACTTCCCCACACAAACCCCTCCCTCCCTCCCTGACTCACCGACAGCGTTCATCTGCTTGATGATGATCTGACAGATCTCCTTGGCGGCCGCGATCTGCGCCTTTTCGCCCAGCATGCCCCCGATGACGGAGCGCATGATGAAGAGGATGCACTTGCGGGCGTAGACGGCGTCCACGTGGGTGGTGGTGGCCCGCGGGTTGGCCACCAGGTCCAGCACGTGGTTCAGGAAGACGGAGATGTTGCGCTCCAGCCACAGGCCCCCCATGCACTTGATCAGCTCCACGTAGGCCTGCCCAGTTCCACCACAGACATGGTCAGATAGAGAGAGAGATGGGGAGAGAGATGGGGAGAGAGAGAGTTAGAGAGAGAGAGAGGGAAGGGGGGGAGAGAGAGAGAGAGAGAGAGAGAGAGAGAGAGAGAGATAGAGATAGAGAGAGAGGTATAGATAGATAGATAGATAGATAGATAGATAGATAGATAGATAGATAGATAGATAGATAGATATAGATAGATAGATAGATAGATAGAGAGAGAGAGAGAGATAGATAGATAGATAGATAGAGAGAGAGAGATAGAGAGAGACAGAGAGAGAGAGGTATAGATAGATAGATAGATAGATAGATAGATAGATAGATAGATAGATAGATAGATAGATAGATAGATAGATAGATAGAGA
>CM054138.1:76043370-76048370 GCA_028751875.1 Rapana venosa | reverse complement strand
GACCCCTCGCCTCTGTTAATCAAGATGAGTGTGATATGATCTACCACAGTGATACAACAGTGAGAGAATGGATCAAGATGCAATCCCAGCATCCCTCACATCTTTTCATCCTGTAACCTTTCTTTTTTTTAAAACATACACGATTGTTTATCTTTTACTCTTCTTCTTCTTCCTTCTTCTCTTCTTCTTCTCTTCATTTCTGCGGCTTGTTGGAAAAGTTGGCAAACTGATCGTGAATATTAGAAGATGGAATTTAAACGCAATGTTATTATTAGTATGTGCACCCAGAGTACTTAAATGAAAATGTCTGTCCTGTCGTCTGTCTGTCTGTCCTGTCTGTCTGCTGTCTGTCTCGCTCTCCTCTCTCCTCCTCCTCTCTCATCCTCCCCACCTCTCTCTCTCTCTCCTCTCTCTCTCCTCTCTCACTCTCTCTCTGCTCCGTCTGGCCTTCTCCTACTCTCTCTCTCTGACTGTGGGTCTGCCCTCTCTCTGACTGTTGGGGTGTCTGTCCTCTCTGTCTTATCTGTGGTCTGTGTCTCCTGCCTCTCTGACTGTATCTGTGTCCTGTTTCTCTCTCATGCACGCGGGCAAGCACACAACACCAACTTCAAAGTGAAGAATTTTTCACTGATAAGTTTTCAACAAAACACATCAATGCGTGCAAGCAAAAAATGTTAGGGCGTGAACTCTTTATCCTCAGGTCAAAATTTCTTCTCTGGCGTCCTAATGAACCAAAACAACGTCAAAGTCGGATTTTGAGCAAAGCAATTTTCGCACATAATCATGAACAACAGACGGAAAGAAAAGAAGAAACGAATGCAAACAAAATTCTCTCCCTCCTCCCCTCCCTCATTCAGTTCAATTCATTTTCATTCCATTCATTCATTCAATCATTCTCTCTCTCTCTTCTCCTCTCTCTCTCATCTCTCCTCTCTCATCCCTCTCTCCTCTCCTCTCTCTCTCTCTCCTCTTCTCAATCACCATCTCTCTCTCTCTCTCTCCGCGCTCCTCTCTCTCCTCTCTCTCTCTTATCTCCTCTCCTCTTCGACTCTCCCTCTCCTCTCTCCCTCTCCTTCTCTCTCTCCCTCCTCTCTTCCTCTCTTCTCGACTCTCTCTCTCTCTCTCTCTCTCTCTGACTCTTTCATCTCTCTCGTCTCTCCTCACCTCACTCACTCTCTTCTCTCTCTCTCTTCGTCTCCCCGCTCCCTCCTCCGCCTCCGCTCTCTCTCCTCTCTCCTCTCTCTCTCTCCTCTCCCTCTCCTCTCTCTCTCTCGCTCCTTCCCATCAAGAACTGGGGCAATAACAAAATAATATAATAAAGAAAAGATAGCCAGGTGAAGAGGAAGGAAGGGGGCAGCAGGAGGTTACAATGGTAGGCTAATGGGTGTTCACACCTTGTAATCAGCCAGCCTTGCCCTACCATGCTTAACTTACCCTACCTAGTGGTAATGGCCTTGTAAGAGTAGCCTAGTAGGCTACATACAGTCATATGTACCCTCAGTCACTAGAGAGATAAGCCCCCGGATAAGCCCAGAACATGTAGTTGTTCTTTCATCATTTTGTTGCCACCTACCCCAACAAAATTGAGAGCCATGGTGTTATGTGGAGGGAAGATGTATGCTGATATACATTCCCTTTTCTTGAAATATGGGCCCCTTATAGGTGTTATAGTGGTTGGGAAGGAGGTGATGAGAGGCCGAGGGAGGAAGGTGGGGGGGGAGGGGGGGGGGGGTGTGAGAGAATGAGAAGAGAAGAACCAAGAGAGAGTGGGGAGTGGGGGGTGGAGACAAAGTGGAAAGACAATAGACAGACAGAGACAGACGAGAAGAATATGCAGTTTTGCAACGCAAAAATATATATATCTCTCTCTCATCTCTCTCTCCTCTCTCTCCTCGCTCTTCTCACTCTCCACTATAATATAATAATATATATATATATATATTAATATATAATATATTTATATAAATATTATATAATGTTTTGGTGTGTGTGTGTGTGTGTGTGTGTGGTGTGGTGTGTGAGTTGGTCTATTTATCCTTATTGCGCAAGTTGGCAGATAGTGCCCCCTCATTCATTGATTCAACTACACACACACACACACACACACACACCACCATTATCTTTTTGGTCTCTAGATTATATATTTTATATTATATAATGTTGTGTGGTTGTGTATATATAAAATATATTATATATATATATATATATATATATATATATATATATCTAAATTATATAATGTTTGTGTGTATATATATAATTATATAATAATGTGTGTGTGTGGGTGTGTGTGTTGTGTGTGGGTGTGTGGTGTGTGTTGTGTGCGTGAGTGTGTGTGTGAGGTGTGTGTGTGTGTGAACAAATGAATGAGGGGCAACTATCCTGAAAACTTGCGCAATAAATAAATAAGATAGGCTTGAGGAAGATAGTAAAACTTTCTCTCTCTCTCTCTCTCTCCTCATCTCTCTCTCTCCTCTCTCTCTCTCTCTCTCTCTCCTCTGCCTCTCCACTCTCGCACTCCTCTCTCTCTCTCGCTCTCCTCTCTCTCTCTCTCTCGCTCTCCTCCCTTCACTCACGCTTCCCTCCTCTCTCTCCTCTCTCTCTCTCTTTCCTCTCCCCTCTTCTCTCCTCTCTCTCTCCTCGTTTTTCTTAGTGGATGGCTGGTGGAGGGAAAAGCTAAAAGCTCATTTCATTGTAACATTTGACAGAAGTTTGCTTTGCCTGACTCTGAGTCAGACTGAATCCGTCTCTCAACTCTCTCTCCTCCTCTCTCCCTCTCCTCTCTCTCCTCTCTCTCTCTCTCTCTCTCCTCTCTCCTCCTCTCCCCTCTCTCCTTCCTCTCTCTCACATCTTCTATCCTCCTCTCTCGCGCTCTCTCTCTCTCCTCTCTCTCTCTCTCTCTCCCCTTCCCTCCCTCCCCTGTATCCCCCGTATCAAGGTGAAGACACAGTGACCTAAGCTTAGGATGCTTTTTTCCACAAAAATAAAAAATAAAACTCCCACAACAGCATGTCCTTAATCTGCGTCAGAGATGCCCTGTAAAACCCACTAGTTGGCATGTGTTCCCCCCTGATCCTTTTTTCCATCCAACAGCCCTCCTTCAACACCCACCCAACCTCCTTACTACCGCATCTTCCTTGGTAATCCCCACAACCACACACTGAATGGCCCGTATAAATTCATATACTACATTTACACGCTGGAAGGCCTTTCACAAAATTCTCACTGAAAACCATGGAACTTATTTCTTCCCTGATTTGTTAGAAAGATAGAGAAGAAGAAGAAGAAGAAGTAGAAAGAAGAAGAAGAAGAAGAAAAGAAGAAGAAGAAAATGAAAGAAATGCCATCAAGGTTCTGATTCTGGCGTGTTTCCCTTTTGTTCAATCGAACGACTCTGTCAGCACTTAACTGTTTTTGTCATGTGATAAAAAATGCACTGCCACTAACCCTGACAAGATCAGAGGGCCCCAGCGCAATCCGACTTCGGCGTGGGAGAGAATTATTATCCTTTTAAGTCTTCTGGTGGGGGGGGGGGGGGGGGGTTTTTTTTTAAGAAAGGTTTTACAGACCCCATGAAATTAATATTTAATTTCATTTTTTGCAAAATTTTAAAGAATTACAAAATTCTTATTTTACCTTAGTATCAAGCCAATTAAATTGTTTTTAATGCGATTTATGTTCTTTGCCTATTTTTGTTTTGTTTTTTGTTTTCCGGTTATTCGAAGGTAATAAATGTAACATTTCCCCCCCCCCCCCCTCAAACCCACCCCCCCCCACCCCCCATCTTTTTTTTTCCCCCCTTTTTCCCTTCCCCCCCCCCCCCCCCCCCCCCCCCCCCCCCCCCCCCCCCCCCCCCCCCCCCCCCCCCCCCCCCCCCCCCCCCCCCCACCCCCCCCCCCCCCCCCCCCCCCCCTCCTCTTATCCTTTGCTGTTTTTGCCGCAGTCTGTATGTCGTCTGCCTGTCTGTCTCTTTGTCTCTTTCTGTCTCTCTCTGTAATGTGGTTTCTGAGTTGGTGGTTGTGTGTGTGTGGTGGTGGTGTTTTTTTTTGTTTTTTAAAAAAAATTTTTATATATATATATATATACTTGTTTGTCTGTGTTTTTTTTGTTTGTTTGCTTTTCTTTCTTTCTCCATTGTCTCCCTTGTATGACATTCATCGTCATTGTATCTAGTTCTCTTTTTATAGTGTTTGATTATAATAATCAATTTTGTTTTCATTTTGGTGTTTTTTAAAACTGTTGATATGATTGTTTGCGGGTTTGTTTGGGGATGGGGGGGGGGGGGGGGGGGGGGGGGGTTTTTGGGGTTTTTTTTTGGGTTTTTTGATTGTTGTGTTGGTTTGTTTGTTTTTTTGGTTGTTTTTTTTTTGAGAGCATGGTGTAAAAAAGCCCGGGGCTTATCCATTTACTCTCAATAAAAAGTTCCATTTCCCAGTTCCAGTTTCTCTCTCTCTCTCTCTCTCTCCTTCTCTCTCTCTTCTCTCTCTTCTCTCCCCTCTCTCTCTCTCTCTCCTTTCCCATCAAGAACTGGGGCATAACAAAATAATATAATAAAGACAAGAGTAGCCAGGTGAAGAGGTAAGGAAGGGGGCAGGCAGGTGGTCAAGGTAGGCTAATGGGTGTTCACACCTTGTAATCAGCTGCCCTACCCTGCCCTGCCCTGCCCAGTGCTTACTTACCCTCCTAGTGTAATGGGCCTTGCAGAGAGTAGCCTAGTAGGCTACTATACAGTCAGTAGTACCTCAGTCACTAGAGAGATAAGCCCTGGATAAGCCATGAACAGTGTAGGTGTGTTACTCATCACTTTTGTGCCATCCTACCCACTAATTGAGAGGCCATGGGTGTATGTGGGAGGGAAGATGTATTGCTGATATACATTCCTTTTCCTTGAATAGGGGCCCTTATAGGCGTTATAGCAGTTGGGAAGGAGGTGATGAGAGGCCTGGGGGGGGGGGGGGGGGGGGGGGGGGAGAAGAGTGAGAGAGAGGAGAGACAGAGGA
>CM054138.1:76015870-76040870 GCA_028751875.1 Rapana venosa | reverse complement strand
CATCCGAGCAATAATGTTACTACCACCACCCAAACTCCACATCCCTCACACACATACTTTCACTACTCACCAACCCACCCAAAATCCCCTCACCTCCACCCTTTTCATTCCACAGATTCAAGTCAATGGACTCTCCAAGCTTTCCATTATCATCAACACACCTGGCCTAAACCTACTACACCAGCCAACTCCACCACACTTCAAACGAACTATACTGGCCCTCTGCTCTACTCCTCTACTACCAGAGCAGAAGATGCAGCAGACGTCTGGATCTGTGCAGAGGCATGGATGGGATCTGTCCATCAACACAACAGAGGAGGAGAACACGTAGACCTCTGATCTATCTTCAAGATGGAAGGAAGGAATGATAAAGGAAGGAACAGAAGGAAGGAAGGACGGACGGAAGGAAGGACGGAAGGAAGGACGGAAGGAAGGAAGGACGGAAGGAAGGAAGGAAGGAAGGAAGGAAGAACGGTGCATGTACTGGAGATCTGAGGTGTTGATCTAGAAGTACTTGTACATGGCCAGGTGGTGCCTATTGCTCTGGAGAGTCTGGTGGTGTGGTGTGGTGAGGTGTGGAGAGGTGTGGAGAGGTAGGGGTCAGGTGTGGTGCCTTGGTGAGAGGGAGTGAAGATGGCTTCAAGTGGGGCCAGATATACAGGACGAAGTGGAGTAAGTAAAAAAGGTGTGGCGTGGTATAGTGTGGGTGTGGTGTGCCGGTGAGAACGGATGACAAAACTTACAAAACTGCATGCACACGGGGACTAGATGTAAAAAGCACATGAGTTTTATTCCATTATCTTCGAAATAAAAGAATAAATCAAAATGAATAATATGTATGTGTTTGTAATGTATGTGCGTATGCATGAATCCTCATGTGTGCAAAGTGATTGCACACACACGCGCCTGCTTGCACTGAATCAAAATTTTGCTACCATCAAATTCCATAACCAAAAAAGTAACAACATGCATACGAAAACCCAACCAACCCCCTGGAAATCTTTCCCATCTCTTTTTCCACAGGTCCAAACAGAACTAAATGGACTGTCCGAAACTCTCCATCAACGGACATCTGGCCAAACCATCCATCCTCTTCACTCCACAGCAACAAAAAAAACAAAGAACTCATCATCAAAGGCTAGAGGGGGGAGGGACAGGAGGGAAGGGACTTGAGGGGACAGAGGAGAGGAGAAGAGAGATCGAATGAGAAGAGTGGGAAGAGGAGCGAGAAGAGAGAGGGAGAGAGAGAGAGAGAGAAGAGAGAGAGACAGAGAGAGGAGAGAGAGAGGGGGGGTAGGTGACGAGAAGCAGAGAGAGGAAAGAGAAGGAGAGAGCAGAACGGGAGAGAGATGTTTGAGAAGGGCGAGAGAAGAGAGAGAGAGAGGAGGAGAGTGAGAGGAGAGAGAGAGAGGACAGACATTCAACAATCACACACTACTTCAAAAAAACTGGCTTCCCACTATTATATGCGTGCATGCCAGATGAATGTGGACTGAGTGGATATAGCGGGAGGTATGGGGTCTGACTATCAATGACAGCAGCAGAGAGCTAGATCTCGTTGTTACTCTCATGGTGGAAGGAAAAAGGAAGAGAGAAGGGAAGAGAAGAGAAAAGAGAAAGAGAAGGAAGGAATGTGTGAGTTAGGGCAGGTGTTGATCTATCTACCTGTGCTTGCACTTGGCCAGGTGGTCAATATTTCTACGGTGCCTTCACACTAAGCGGGACAGTAAGGAGTGTACGTACTTAGCTGGTGTGGAGAGGTAGGTGGGTGGGGTCAGGTGTGGTGAGTGAGTGGGAGTACACATGGTTTGAAGTGGGGTGGGGTGGAGGATGGTGTGGGTGGGTGGGTGGGGTGTGGTGTTGTGTGGTGTGGTGTGGGTGGTGGGGTGGGGTGAGGTGGTGTGATGGGGGTGGGGTGGGGTGGGGTGCGGTGTGGTGTGGTGTGTGGTGGTGTGGTGTGGTTGTGGTGGTGGGTGTGGTGTGGTGTGGGGGGTGAGGTGTGGGTTGGGGGTGTGGTGTGGTGGTGTTGAAATGTAGTGTGAGTGATGTGCGGATGGATTGGTGGAATTGAGTGATAGGGTGGCACAAAGCAGTGATGCATTACGGAATGGACTTGTCTAATAATGTGATATAATGAATGTGGTGTGCTATGGTCGTGTGGTGTGGTGTGGGGTGGGTGGGGTGGTGTGCTGTACTGTGCTGTGTTGTATTCTGGCAAGTTTCAATTCCACACCAAATCATACCTAAACCAAACTCTCTAAAAAAAAAAAAAATCTTCCCCCATTTCTTTCCACGTATCCCAGTGTTTGGTAAACAGACTTTCTAATACTTTCCATCATCACCATCTGCCCAAACCACCCACACTACTACAACAACAACAACAACAGAACTTATCATCAACAAACAACCTGGAGGGAAAGAACAACTCTGACCCTGTCTTTCAAAAGAACTGGCCCTCCTCCCAGTACCTTATCCATCCTAAGGGCAAAGATGCAGCAGACAAGCCGACTTTTTATACTGAGGTATGGGATAGATCAAACAGGAGAGCAGGTGGATCTGATCTAGCCCCAAGAAGGAAGGAAGGCAGGAAGGAAGGTAAGACGAAGGAAAGTAAAGGAGGACGGTGTAGAGGATGTAATGTGTCTGCAGTGGGTGTGAGGCGTTGAGATGTCTGGTCTGCCTGCTGTAGGCTAGTACCTGGGCAGGGGGGGCATAGTTCTCTCTCTCTCTCCGTTGTCCAACACTCACACAGGAGTAGAAGTCGTGGAGAGCAGGAAAGGGCCAGGTTGTGTGTGTGTTGTGTGTGTGGGGGGTGTTGGGGGTGTGGTGTGGGGGGTGAGGGGGGGGGGGGGGGGTAGGTTGGGGGGGGGGGGGGGGGAGGGATGAAGATGGTTTGAAGTGGGTTGAGTACGTTGAAAGAGGTCGTGGAAGGAGGGGTGGGGGTGTGGGGGGGGGGAGGGGTTTTAGGATGCGGAGTGAAATGGTAGGATGCTGTTTGGTTTGGTGTGGTGTGGTGTGGTGTGGCATGGTGTGTGGTGTGGTATGATGGGGATGTGGTGTGGTGTGGTGTGGTGTGGGTGTGGTGTGGTGTGGTGTGGTGTGGTGTGGTGTGGTGTGTGGGTGTGGCGTGGTGTGGTATGGTGTGGTGTGATGTGGTATGGGACGCAGTTAATACTTTTGATGGCGGGATACTATAGTACTGTGATCGGTGGTAAACACTATTGCGCGCGCACACGCACGCACACACACACACACACACACACACACACACACACACACACACACACACACACACACACACACACAGAGCCACTCCACATTCCTTTTTTTCCAACAACAACTCCAAATCAGACAGCCAAAGCACTCAGACGAAGAATGTGCACCCAAAATAAAAATAAAACACACACACAGACACACACACAGACATCCATCAAGATTCCAAACCACCTTCTGTCTCTCCTCCAAGTACCACCCAACCCCCAATTCCTTATCCTCTCAATAGATGTTTGTAATCGTGAAACTGAAGGATGGCATTCATTCAGCTATTCATTCACTAATTAGTTTATTCCCTCAACCCTTCAATCATTCACCTAGTCATTCGTTTCTTTATTCATTCACTAAAGAATTCATATTCCTTCACTCATCTATTCTTTCAACCATTTATTCAATCATTCATTCATTTCGTCAATCATTTTCTTCAGTCATGTATTTATTCATTCAATCTTTCTAATTATCCTTTTTTTTTCTTTCATTCTTTCATTCATTCATGTTGTTTCTAGTTAAGCCAAAAACAAGGGTCATTTCAGTACGGACATACTGACAAGGAACAACAATACTACAACAATACTAGTGATTTTTCTTCTTTTATTTTTTTATAAAGATAAGTGTTGTAGAAGGTAGAGATTCAAATTGTTGGAACTTAATGACCAATAACTGGTAGCTAATTCTTTTTTTTTAAAGCAATGATATCATTTAACACATGTACACACATGGACAAACACACGGACACACACACACACACACACACACACACACACACACCCACACACACATTCTCTGAATGTGACAATTTTATAAATATTTTTGTTGTTGTTGTTATATCACTGAGTGAACAGACATTAAATTAAAGTACGCTCTGTGTATGCACACAGGCAAACACTATGCATGCACACGCGTGCGCGCGCACACACCACACCACACACACATCACACCACACACAAATCCTTCGGATGAGACTATAAACCGAGGCCCCGTGTTCGAACGCATGCAGAACATCTTGCGCACACGTTAAATCCTGTTCCGCTTTTCGGAAGAGTAAGCCATTGTGCACCGGTGAAAACAGATGATAAAATGTACAAAACCGCATACACACGGGGACTAGATGTAAAAAAAAAAGCACATGAGTGCTTATTCCATTATCCTCGATATAAAAAAATAAATTAAATAAAATTAAATAAAACCCACACCACACTCCAAACCACACCAACACACTCACAACCCCCCCCCCCACACACACACACACAGAGTAACTCACATGGGTGATGCCCACGCGGATCTCCCGGTTGACGCTGCCCCCGCCCTTGATCATGTCCCCGGCAGTGGAACCCTTCAGGAACCCCATGCCGCCCTTCAGGAACCCCGAGGCCAGGAGGTTCAGCACATCCTCCACCTTGGCTGCTTTGTTCTTCCCTGCACACAGACAATGACAATGACAAGGTTTCATGCGATGGAGTCTCCCGTCAGATCGACGGATGATAAGCCTGCCTGCCTACTCATCCGTCAATCCGACGGGAGACTCCATCGCAAATTGTCTATCTATCTATCTGTCCCGTAGTTTGAAGACCGTGGGGGCACCCTCAAAGACTCAACAACCAGTTCCCTCCATTCCTCTCTCTGTTCTGCCTTTCTCAGGTTTTTGTTGAGTTCTAGGCCTGTCCATTCGCTGATGTTATCCTCCCAGCTCTTCCTTGGTCTGCCTCTTCTTCTTCCTCCTTGGACAGTGCCTTGTAAAATTGTCTTTGAAAGTCCTTTGGATCTTGTGACATGCCCATACCATTTAAGTTTACGCTTTTTCACGATCGTTAGAAGGTTCTCATAGGGTCCAATGGTTTGCTGGATTCTGTTATGCACGCTTTCGTTGCTTATGTGGTCTTTGTATGAGATGCCAAGGAGTCTCCGAAAGCATCTCATCTCCACCGCCTGTACTCTTCTGCAAATAGTCTACATGACTTAAATGGCAATAAAATATTCTGAATCTGAATCTGAGTCTGACAATGACAATGTTTCATGAATTTAGGCCTTTGCCCATTTTCATGGGGTACATAAATGTCTACAGAATGCATAATTATATCAAGAAAAATGACACCAATGAAAAGTGAAAAAAAGCATAATTATAAACATAAACGAATGACATCAAGATTTGCAGTATTCTATGTATACACATACACAGAGAGTGGGGGAGAGAGAATGAGATGGAGAGTCGGGGGAGGGAGAGAGAGAGAGGGAAGAAGATAGATAGACAGACAGAAAGAGAGGGGCGAAAAGATACACAGAAGACAGACAAACAGACAGACAGAAGACGTACAGATGGACAGAGAGGGTGTAGAACCCTACACTTACTAGAGAGAATCTACCTCCCTTTTTTGTTGGGTTTTTGGTGTGTGTGTGTGTGGGGGGGGGGGGGGGGGGGGGGGGACCGGGGGACCTTAAACTTAGGGAAATTGTACGACGTGTTATTGTGAAAATGTAAATTCAATGTTAAAGAAGAAGAAAAACAGCATTTTAAACAAAAAGGGTGGGGGTGTTATAATTTTACTGTAATGATATGAATGTAACCACAGCCATCTCTATTTGAAACACACTCTCTCTCTCTCTCTCTCTCTCTCTCTCTCTCTCTCCTCTCTCTCTCTCTCTCTCTCTCTCTCTCTCTCTCTCTCTCTCTTAAATAGACTCTCAGTTTCCTTATGTCTGAATATCAAAACATAACACAACACACACACACACACACACACACACACACACACACACACACACACACACACACACACACACAACTAACCCCAAACGAAACACAAAACAAGACCAGACCAACGTCCCCACGCACACAGTCGTCACCAGGCACAGCGCGACCACCTGCAGCGCCTGGGTATCTATCATAGTTCTGGCTAACCATTGACGCGGGCAGCATGAAGGCGGTAGACCATGCTTTCACTCAGGAATTCCACTTCAGCTTAGTTTAGGACGACTAGACCTCGCTAGGAGCTGACTCGCACAGTCGTTAGTGCTGCAGCCCTGGGGCGGTGGCCTTGGAACACAGACCTACTGTCCTTCCCACTTCGAGGTGCGATGAAGGGCCTTCTTATCAATGCTCGTCCATACACTGTAACACACAACACACAGAGGAAAGGTTGAGACGCTTTGCTTGTCTTTGGTTAAAGTTTTGCCTTCTGTTAAAGGGTTCCAAGGTTTTAGATACTTTGCTTGCCTTTGGAAATAGATTAGGGTTCCAAGATTTTCGATGCTTTGCTTGTCTTTGGTAATAGATTGGATGCTTTGCTTGTCTTTGGTAATAGATTGGATGCTTTGCTTGTCTTTGGTAATAGATTAGGGTTCCAAGGTTTTCGATGCTTTGCTTGCCTTTGGTTAAAGATTAGATGCTTTGCTTGTCTTTGGAAATAGATTAGGGTTCCAAGGTTTTCGATGCTTTGCTTCTATTTGGTAATAGATTAGATGCTTTGGTTGTCTTTGGTAATAGATTAGGGTTCCAAGGTTTTCGATGCTTTGGTAACAGGTTAGGGTTCCGTTAGGGTTGCAAGGTTTCAGATGCTTTGCTTGTATTTGGTAATAGATAAGGGTTCCAAGGTTTTAGATGCTTTGTGTGTCTTTGGTAATAGATTAGGGTTCTAAGGTTTTATGGTATATGCTTTGCTTGTCTTTGGTAATGAATTAGGGTTCCAAGGTTTTCGTGTGTGCTTGGCTTGTCTTTGGTGATTGATTAGGGTTCCGTTGGGGTTCTCAGTTTTTAGATGCTTTGCTTGTCTTTGATACCAGATAAGGGTTCCATTTTCTTTTCTGTTCTGTTTTGCCTTTTGTTTTATGTTTAGTATTAAACTGAGCTGGGTGGTTTGGGGTTTTTGGTTGGTGTTTTTTGTTTGTTTGTTGTTTGGTTTTTGTGTGTGTGTGTTTTTGTTGTTTTTTGGGGGTTTTTTTGTTGTTGTGTGTGTGGTTGTTGTTGTTTTTTTGGGGGGTTGGTTGTTGTTGGGGGTTTTTTTTTGGTTGTTTTTGTTGTGGTGGTGGTGGTGGTGTTTTTTGGGGTTTGTTTTTTGTTTGGTTTGGTTTCGTTTGGTTTTTTGTTTTTTTGTTTGGTTTGGTGGGAGGAGGATCCGTTCTTTTCTTTTTTGCCTTTGTTTTGTGTTTGGTAATCAATTGGGCTTGCTTTTTTGTAGGGTTGTTTGGTTTGCCTTTGTGTTCCGTTTCGTAACAGATTGGACTGATTGGATTCCTTTTTTTTTTTCTTCTGTTTTGTCGTTGTTTGGGGTGAGGAAGGAAAGTTGACAAGCGTTTCATTAATGGGGTTTGTTTTGTTTGTTTGTTTGCTTCGCTGGATTTACGTGTGGTTTTTTTTATGGAGAAGGCGGTGGGGAGGAAAGAGAGGGGGGCGGGGGGGGCGGTGTTTCCTTGTGCAGTATTTTGTGTGGGGGTCAGGGCCTTTTTCCGTTCTGATGGTGGTTTGTTCCTTTGTTTGTTGTGTGGCTGTTGATTATTTGGGCTGAGAATTAATCATACCTTCCTTTGCTTTCTTCTTTCTTTTTGTAGATTTTTGTTGAAGATCAATCATAATTTCCTACGCCTCTCTCTCTCTCTAAAAAAAAACAACACAAAAAACCCAACCCAAACGAAAAACAAAATTTAAACACACACACACACACAAAACACACTTGGATCACATTTGTTTATGCAAACTATAATCTCTTTGCTTTTGCTTTGGTTGGTTTTTCTCTTAATTGTTGTTAATGTTGTTCTTGTTCTTTTGTTTATTTCTTTGCTTGTTTTGTGTTTTTGATCATTTTGGATTGTTGTGTTTTTATAGGGTTTTTTGTTGGCTTCTTTGTTTTTTAACCTCTATGGCTCCTTCCTTCTCTGAATAAAATCTGTTTGTATGAGTGTGATCTGGGAAAAATGTTGGGACTTTCCATCTGAGACAAGGGTTCTGGAACTTGATCCATAGAATATCTCTCTCTCTCTCTCTCTCTCCTCTCTCTCTCTCTCTTCCCTCTCTCTCTCTCTCTCTCTCTCTCTCTTTTCCAACCATTCAGAAAGATTCATGCAATAACACAGTTACGTTATCTTCTCAAGAGAAAGAAAAAAGAAAAACAATACTGATCGCCCTCAGTCTCTCCTTTCAAACACTGCACAATCCCCCTGGCCTCCTGTTAATTAAAACCCCCCCCCCCCCCAAAATAAAAAAAAATCCCAGTCCCCCAATTCTCAGAGAGAGAAAAGGGGGGGGGGGGGGGGGGGGGGGGGCAAGCGGGCCCAACGGCTTTAGTCTTCGCTCAGGTTCCCTAAATCATGGGTTATTCCCTCATCGGGGAGGGGAAACTAGGGTCATTTTAGGCCATTTTTTTAAAATTTTGGCTGACATTGAAAATTTTGAGCCTTCTTCACTAAACCCAAAGGGTGGGGGGAAAAGGAAAAACGATGGGGGTCGGGTTGTCGTCTGTTGTCTGTTCTGTTTGTGTGTTTTTTTTACTATTTTTAAATTTCGTTTTTAAATTTTTATTCGGGGGTTTTGTTCCCCCCCAAAAACCCTCACTCAGTCTTTTTGAGGAGTGGCCCAAAACACTTGAAAAAACATTACCCGGGATTTGTTATTTGGTTTGATAAGCTTAGCACAGCACTGAGCAAGAACCAACCCCTTTTGGGATTTCCCAAAACTCTTTAACACGCAAAAATTTTTTGATCTGGGTTTCACTTTTATGACGATCACGCCACGGCAAAAATTTTGTACAAAATTTTCCAAAAATTTAGGGGAAAGATTATTTTTTAATGTTTCCTTAGAATTTTATCTATGGGTTTGTGATTTCAAAAACCCTTAGGATCCCCAAGTCAAAAAAAATTTTACCCGTTTCATTTTGTCCCCATGGAGTAGGAAAGAAGTTTTTATTTAAAACAGAAAGGAAAGAAAAAAAAAAAACCGGAGATAGAACAAAAAAAAAAAATGGAAATGAAATTTTGAAAATGGAAATGAAAAGAGAGATGGAATGAACAAAGTTTTAAAACAAAAACTACAACAGGGAAAAACTAAAAAGACGGGGAAAACGAGGAACAAAAAGGGCAGAAGTAAAAGAAGGGAAAGAAAAAAAAAGAAAAAAAAAAGAGAGGGGAAAAAAACAAAGGAGATTTGGGGGTGTGAAACAAGAGCAAGAAAAACAGAAAGTGAAAGAAAAAACTGAGAAATGAAACTCTAAAAAACAACAACAACCCAACAACAACAACAAAACAAACAAACAAAACCTGAAAGATGGCTATCAAGTACAGAACAACGGAAATAGGAAAAAACAGATGTCAAGTAAGATTCAGCGCTATATAAATTCCATATATTCTTATTATTATAAGCAACACACAGTAAGCATTCGAATTCTGAATTCACAATGATGTTGACTACCTAGTTTTTACATTTCTCTGAATTATTTGCCTGATTGTCATTGTTACGAGTGTAGTCAATACATAATTATGTGTGGGTGGGTGCGTGGGTGTGTGAAATAAGTCTGTCTTCTCGTCAACGGTCTTAAAACATTGAATTCATATATTGGTGTATGGTGTGGGTGTGCGTGGGCGTGTTCGTACACACACGTACGTGCGTGTGTACGTGCTGCGTATATGCGTTGCGTAAAAAATAAGTTTTTATGTCTTCTAGTCAATGGTTTTAAAATTGTATTCACAATTGATGTGTGTGCGTGCGTGCGGGTGTTTGCGTGTGTGTGCGCGTGCGCGCGTGTGTGTTGGTGTGTGTGTGTGTGTTCGTGACATTTTATTTGAAAACCAATATGAAATATAGCTTTTGTGTCTTTGATATATTTGATGTGTATCAATCTGCCTGTCAGTATTGTAATTGCCCTTCAATGGGATGATTAAAGTGTTTTTGACTTTGACTTGACAACAAGAAAAGGGACCATAAAGAAAGAACGGGGGGGGGGGGGGGGGGGCCAGAAAGGTGATTAAAATAGACGATTATAAAGGAAAAGCAGAAAGACGGAAGCGAAAGAAGAACAGAACAAACAACCGCAGTACACATTAGGGAGAAAGAAACATACAAACAGCGGGGAAAACCATGTAAACATCTGTAGATATGAGATAACCATCCAGATTTTGAGAGAGAGAAAAAAGAAATAGAAGAAGACACTCAAAATGCACAGAAAAACTTAGAAAATAAGAAATAAAGAGAGTAAAATGGGGAGGGGGAGAGAAGACAACCATCCCGCCAAAAACCCACCCACCGTTTCCAGCAATTATCGTCAATAACATTCACCCCTATGGAGTTGACAACCTGAGCCTATCTTATCCTTATCTCATCTACATGCCTTGAGTGAACTGCAATCGTGCCTTCAGGCAGCCAGCGGGCGCGCGCGCGCACACACACACACACACACACAGAAAACAAGTTTTAAGAAAAACTAGAAACAACCAATACCACCACCTTGGGTCATATGACCCTACATTCCGTTTTGGGGTTTTTTTTAACTCTCTCTCTCTCTATCTCTCTCTCTCTCTCATGGGAGGGAGAGGATAGGGAGATGAGGGGGAGAAGAGGGGTGTTGTTAATTTAGCTCAGCAAGTGTTGAGAGATTTAACCCGCAAGCAACAGGTGCACAAGTTCTCTCGTTTCCACCCTGTTTTTATTTTCCTGTTGTTTTTTTCTTTCACAAAAGAACCATGTGCTCTCTCTCTCTCCTCTCTCTCTCTCTCTCTCTCTCTCTCTCTCTCTCTCTCTCTCTCTCTCTCCCCCCCCATTATTTTTTTTTATTCTTCCTTTCCTTTCGGCTCCCTTTACTTGTCTTGGCACGGTCATTTTAACTTTCCACAACTGTGACAGAAGTGAAACGATTTAGTTTCTTTTTTCATCTTCTTCCTCTTTCTTTTTTTCTATACAGCTTTCCTCTTTCTTTCTCTTTATCTTCGCGGGGGGAGGAGGAGGGGGGTAAGAGAGTGAGTGTGTGTGTGCGCGCCTGCGCGCGCGTGAGTCTGTGCGTGTGCGTGTGCGCACGCGCGTGCACACGTGTCTGTCTGCCTTGCCTGATGTTTTATGGGATGTTTAACCAATTTTGCACACATCAAAAACCAAAAAAAAAAAAAAATCAAAACTGCACATACACAGACAAGGGTTGGGGGTGTGTGGGGGGTGGTGTGTTGTGGATGTTGCGGGGGAAGGGAAAAAGGGCCCATTTGGGCTGGGCCCGGACGGCACAGACCTCCTTCACAAGACAGGCTCACCACTGACTGCACTGCACGCACTGCACTCGTAACATTCAGGCAGATCTCCGATATTGTATCCCTGGCACTGTAGGCCGTAAGGCGGGATAACCTAGGTGAGTGCACATCCACCTGAAAGGCTTTTGAAGGTTTTTTGAAGTCAAAGACAGACAGACAGAAGACAGCAGAGAGATGCTGTGGTGTGTGGTGTGTGTGTGTGGTTTGTGTGTGGTGTGTGTGTGTGTGTGTGAATTATTATTGTGTTTGTATGTATAAAATTATTATATTATATTGGGTGTTGTGTGTATGTTTGTGGGGGTTGTGTGTGTGTGGGGTGTTGTGTGTGTGTTGTGTGTGGGTTTTTTGGGGTCCCACACGCCTAGATTACAGAGAAATGCAATTTATGCATCTAAATATTCAAGTCGCAATGCACAACAGATATAAAACACACTGGCAACTGCATGTTTTTTCACAGGGTATGCCAAAAAAATTTTTTTTTTTTAAAAAACAAAAAAAAAACGTTTTTAAAATAAAACTATGCGACATGGCATGACTTTAATGAAAGTCAAATGGGCAAACAAGTTTGAGCACAGGGGTTTTGTTCTGACATCTATACAGCGCTCGCTCGCTCCTCCCCCCCCCCCCCCCCCTTTTTCCCCTTTTAAGATGCCCCCTTTATTCACACAGTCAGTCAGAATTTTCCCCACAGTGAGGTGGAACAACCAAACTCCTTCTTACATGTTTGGGGCCCAAAGGAGTGCAACAGGAACCTCTCCAGGGGCATGCCCCTTTCTAACTTAATTTCCGAACTTTCTTAGCTGTCATGATAGTTTCCCTTTTCCCCTTGTGGTGCGTGTGTGTGTGTGTGTACGCGCACCGTAGGGTTTAAAAGGGGCAGGAGAGGATTCTCTCCTTTTCGCCTCGTAGATAATTGTTCAGACACCGATGTAGTGTCAACAGACAAATTTCCCCTTCTGTCTTGCAAGAGAAGAAAACAGATTAGGAAAAGCACGTACATTTCCACTTCCTTAAAACCGTAAACTGACACAAACGGGACAGGTAGTTTCCTCGTGTTGTTGGGGGTTGTTTGGGTGGTGGGGTGGGAGGAGGGGGAGCTCGCCCCTGTTTTCTTCGCCCATCTTTAGATACTGTTAAGGGACCCAGTGCGATGCCCCAAAGCCAAATTCACTTACTTTTTGCAAACAGCGTAAATAAATGGGCACCTTTTTTCCCCCTTATACATGCCCTTTTTTTCTCTCATATTGCGTGCTGCGTGCTGCGTGCCGCGCGCGTGCTGTGTGTTTGTGACCCCTTTGAAGGGGGAGATAAACATACTTCCCTCTGCCATTGCCAAATAGACCTGTGAGCTCCAATCCCACACCTCGACCAAAAAGCAAACGTTTTTTTTCCACTGTACAATAGGTATAGTCTCCAACGCTCTTACTTCTCTATATAATACTCGCTTGTTCTCCGCTTTCAGCATCAATTTCTTCTGCTCTTTCCTTTCTGCTGGGTTTTTCTTGTGCAGCTGCCACTTGTACTCATCCCGAAGAAAAAGATCCCATATGAATATCATGCCATGTTGCATACTTACCATGGCGAGATAGATGATGCTGTGTGTGTGGTGTGTGTGTGTGTGTGTGCGTGCGTTGCGTGCGTGCGTGCGACGTGCGTGCGTGTGTGTGTGTGTGTGAGAGAGAGAAAAGAGAGAGGCCAAGTCAAGTTCAAATCAAACTTTTATTTCCAGGTGGTACATTGATAAGCAGTGCAATTGCTTTTTTTCCCCCCTTCAAGCCATCCATCGAGGGGGAAAAATGAATTAATGAAGAGTGAGTGAGAGAGAGGAGAGAGGAGAGAGAGTGTTTGGTGTGTGTGTGTGTGTGTGTGTGTGTGTGTTGTGTGTTGGTGTGTGTGTGTGGGTGTGTGTGTGATGGCGTGCGCGCGCGCGCGCGTGCGTGCTTGCTTGCGCGCGCTGGGTTTGTGGGTCCTACTTTATATTAACCTTTCCACATTTTCCAAAGGAGGCTTGTTAGCTCAAATCCTGAGCCAAGATCAGTTTCCTTTTTTCATATATCTTTTTTTTAAGTCTTAGCTTTCAGTATCAGTTACTTCTCTTCTTTCTTTCTTTCAGCGTGTTTTGCTTGTGCAGCTGCCAATGCTCACTCATCTTGCGGGGAAGAGTATGTTCTGTGCCCTGTTACCGCCAGTAGCATGACAAGATGCTGTGTGTTTTGTGATAGCATGTTTTCGAGCTCAGAGTCTTAGCAGTGTTTTGTTTGGACGATGGTGAAGTTAGTTTTGGTTGGGTGTATGAGTGTTCTGAATGTTTTAGTCTGTGTCTTTTCTCTTTGAATAAAATATGTAACTCGTAGGCGCATGTATGTCAATTTAGAGGAAGGTGTGTGTGTGTGTGTGTGTGTGGTGTGTGTGTGTGTGTGTGTGTGTGTGTGTGTGTGTGTGTTGTGGTGTGTGTGTGTGGTGTGTGTGTGTGTGTGTGTGTGTGTCTGTGGTGTGTGTCTGTGTGGCACGCGCACACACGTATGAAGGGAGAAGAAGCAGGGAGTGTGCTGCCATGCTAGCATGTATGTCCTGCTTTCTTTCGTCTTTGTGTGCATGATTGTAAGTGTGAATATGTGGAGCTGAAGTCCTACAGGCACATACATAATTATGTTTCTTCTTCTGTTTCTGAAGTTCGCTTCCACATTTCCAGATTGTATATATCTGACTAAGCAGAAAGCCATTCATCTCAATGGTGAATAACTCCCGGTATCAAAAGGTACAAGAAGCGACCTAACATTCTCCACACACCACACAACATACACATAACACCAACACACACAACACACACACACACACAACACACACACACACACACACACACACAACACACACACACACACAAGCCCTTGAACTCCACTGAGACAAGACCAAAAGATGAATGACCACTACAAGATTCTTTCCCCAAGACTAGAACAAACTTCCAAAAGAAGCAGAAGACATCAGAAGGACAGGTAAGGGGGCAATCATCAGCCTCTTCTGCAGTGACTGAAGAACTTCGCTGGTGGTCCTCGTGGTGCTTCTGTCTGATCCCACAGATCTGAGAGCACAGGCATGTCGCTGCTAGATTGAAACCATGTTGGAGACAGGAGAAACGAGGATGGGTCAGAAGGAATTCCTTCCTATATCACCAACCTTTAGTCTCCCACATCCCCCCCCCCCCCCCCCCCCCCCCCCCTTATACCTCCACTAAAAGAAGAAGGAAGACAAAATAATAGGAGGAGAAAACGTCGAAGGAGTAGAAGAAAGAGAAGGTGGATATTAGGAGAAATAAGAAGAAAAAAAAGAAACAAAGAAGAAGACGAAGCAGAGAAGAAGGTGGGTTGTGGTGGTGGGGTGGTGGTGGTGGTGGTGGTGGTGGTGTGGTGGGTGAGGATGATGGTGATTGATGATGATGATGACGATGATGATCATACTGATGTCGCATTTGACGATGATGACGGTGTTGATGATACCATTATGTGATTGTGATGATGGAAGAGGAGAAAAAGAAGACGATAATAGTGATGACGAAGAAGAAGGACAAGAAGAACAAGAAGAAGAAATCAACGGCTGCTGGGCCAGGCCTAAGGCATCTGCTTTAATAAGTATTGCAAGTATTCAGTCAATAGGGTAGGATACTGGAGATGCTGCTATCTTCCTATATGCCATCAATCCCGGATTTCAATTCCTTGTCCAAAGTGACAGTATATAGATCTCTCTCTCTCTCTCTCCCTTTTTTCCCCAACTTTCCTAAACCTTCGTATTTCCATTTTCTCTCCCTCTAGTCCCTCCTCCCCCCCCCCCCCCCCCCCCCCCCCTACAATAACCTGTCAGAAAATGCTTTTTTTCTGCACTCTTTCCGAACCCCAAGGCGACCTGCACATCACACGCAGTGACCACGACCTTTCAGCCAATCGCATCACGCTTACTGATGGACTTTACAAGAGAAGCGCAAAATAGCAGAAAATTGGATCAATGTTTTACAGGGAAAAGTGGGAGGGGGGGGGGGGGGGGGGGAGGAGAGCCGCATAGCGAAAATTGGATCAACACACCTAGCCTGGGAGTTAAGGGACTGCTGTATTTCGCAGGATCAAGAGAAAAGAGGGGAAATGCGTGAATGTATATATGCGCACGAAAGAGAGAGAGAGAGAGAGAGAGAGAGAGAGAGAGAGAGAGAGAGAGAGAGAGAGAGAGAGAGAGAGAGAGAGAGAGAGATGTAGTAACAACCTGACAAAGAATAGAGAAGGGAAGAGTAA
Organism: Rapana venosa; assembly: GCA_028751875.1. NCBI lineage: Eukaryota > Metazoa > Mollusca > Gastropoda > Neogastropoda > Muricidae > Rapana > Rapana venosa. The sequence continues at coordinate 76,025,103 of CM054138.1, read as the reverse complement.
CTGAATGGGTAAGACGACTTGCGTCTAACCCTGATGGTCATGAAGCCACAAGTTCAAATCTCGGCAGTTAACAATGGACATGTTTAGTATCTCCCTAGTCAGTTTACCTCCAGACCTGCTAGTGCAATAAACTATCCCATCTTTATCTTTGTGTGCAAAGATTGAAGATTGTGCATTAAAGATTCTGTGACTGAAGGTAGCACTCACTGTGTTGCAGAAAAAATATACACAGCCATCATATACCCAAAGTACACCAATAACTGGGACCCCCCCCCCCCCCCCCCCCCCCCAAAAAAAAAAAAAATCTTGACAAACGTGGAATAGCCTTTATGGAATGTTCGGTATGTGGAAGCATCCTAGGAAAACGGAAAACGGAAACCTAAAGCCAAACTGATACATGACGAAAAAGTAACAACACAACACTGATTGACAACACTGTCATAATGACTGCTGGTTATACAGAACAGAAGGTGGAACAAACAGGAATCTAGCAAGTAGGATTTTTTTTCTTCTGAAAACACTAAACAGGAATCTAGCAAGTAGGATTTTTTTTCTTCTGAAAACACTAAACAGGAATCTAGCAAGTAGGATTTTTTTTCTTCTGAAAACACTAAACAGGAATCTAGCAAGTAGGATTTTTTTTCTGAAAACACTAAACAGGAATCTAGCAAGTAGGATTTTTTTTCTTCTGAAAACACTAAACAGGAATCTAGCAAGTAGGATTTTTTTTCTTCTGAAAACACTAAACAGGAATCTAGCAAGTAGGATTTTTTTTCTTCTGAAAACACTAAACAGGAATCTAGCAAGTAGGATTATTTTTTTCTGAAAACACTAAACAGGAATCTAGCAAGTAGGATTTTTTTTCTTCTGAAAACACTAAACAGGAATCTAGCAAGTAGGATTTTTTTTCTTCTGAAAACACTAAACAGGAATCTAGCAAGTAGGATTTTTTTTTTCTGAAAACACTAAACAGGAATCTAGCAAGTAGGATTTTTTTTTCTTCTGAAGACACTAAACAGGTATCTAGCAAGTAGATTTTTTTTTCTGAAAACACTAAACAGGAATCTAGCAAGTAGGAATTTTTTTCTTCTGAAACACTAAACAGGAATCTAGCAAGTAGGATTTTTTTTCTTCTGAAGACACTAAACAGGTATTTAGCAAGTGTGATTTTTTTGTCTGAAGACACTAAACAGGAATGTAGCAAGTATGATATTTTTTCTTCTGAAGACACTAAACAGGTATTTAGCAAGTAGGATTTTTTTTCTGAAAACACTTAAAAGGAATCTATCAAGTAGGATACACTGTTACAATGGGTGATGGATTTACAGAACAGGAATAGGGGGTACAAACAGGAATCTTGCAGGTAGGACATTCTTCTTTTTTTTTCTTTTCTTTTTTTTGGCAACCATTCTACCAAAAGGTGTGCTGTACAACCCAACTGTCTCCAGGTGATTCGGTATCGCTTATTTTATGACTACTGCTGCTGCTGCTGCTGCTGCTGCTGCTGCTGCTGCTGCTGCCACCGCCGCTGTGCCTGCTTCATCGCTGGGTTATCAGCAGACGATGATTCTTCCCAAGCCTGCCAAAATATGAAGAGAATCCTCGCAAGTCTGGCACGGTGGGAACAGACACATCTTGTCCCGTTATTTTCTTTTGATTGAGCTGTGCGCAGTTTCGATGTTCGGAGCTCATTGCAGGGGGTAATGTAATTTGCTGGCTAGATTGTTGTTTATTCGTGGCTGTAATTTTGTTTTCGTTGTTGGTGATTATGTTTATCGACATCGCCTGACGGGGATGATGGGAGAAGCGAGTAGATCACTTGTCGGTTTTGAAATGGTGCCAGTCTGCTGAAGAACGCACGTGCAAACTGTTGTGTTTGGTGGTGTTTACAGATAAATGCACTGTCTGTCTGTCTGTCTGTCTGTCTGTCTGTCTGTCTGTCTCTCTCTCTCTCTCTCTCTCTCTCTCTCTCTCTCTCTCTCTCATCTCTCTCTCTCTCTCTCTCTCTCTCTTGAAACACAAACTATTAAACCGAAATATTTTCAAAACCTCAACTCATTTTAAATGATTTTTGTTATTGTCCTGTTCCAAAGCAAACAAAGTGCAGAATCTATTTTAGCATCTTCATGAAGCATTTAAGCACCAGGGAAATAGCTGTTAATTGTTGTTGTTTCATTGCTGTATCACCGCTACATGCCATATATATCTATAAACTGTATTATTCACATTCCCCTTCCATAATGGAGAATCAAGGTCTGTAGTGATAAAACCCCCCCCCCCCCCCCCACCCCACACCTTCTCTCTCCCCCCTATGTGTGTGCTCATACGTGCGCGCGCGCGTGTGTGTGCCGCATGAGTGTGCCTCCCCCCCCCCCCCCCTTCCCCCGCTAAACCCCATCACTTTCCTTTATGTAATGGTCACAGATTTTCAACTGTGCATACCCCTGTCAGCACATGGGTACAGACAGAAAGCCAGCACCCTGTCCAAATATTTTCCCTTGCAAGCAAACCATCTTCTCTCTTTTTCCACCCCGACAGTCTGACTTCAATCACCACCTGAGAATTCCGCCCAACTCCTACCCCCACCTCCTTCCCTTTCCTCCTGTTATTTCTTTATCTGCCTCTCTGTCTCATACACACCATGATTCTCTCTCTGTCTCTATCTGTCTCTCTCCGCCTCTGTCTGTCTGTCTCTCTCCGATTTGATTTCTCTCCCCCCTCCCCATCACCCGCCTCCCTCCCCTGAATCTCCCCTCTCCCCCATCCCCCCCCACCCCCACCCCACCCACCCCGATCTACAGAACAGCTCTTAACAACAACAAAAGTTTCTTCAAACTGCCGGAAACAAACCGTTACAATCTGGATTTAACACAAATGCTTTTTGACACAGGGGTTTGGCTCATGTCCTTCTATTGCCTCACATAATATGTGGGAAAAGAGCCACCCCCCCTGTGTCTTTATTACAGACTAACAGGCAAAGTAAAAGTAAAGAGCGTAGCTTAGGCTACCTCTCTCTCTCCCCTATTCTTCTCTCTCTGTGTCTGTAGATATAATGGTGCTTCACCCCCTTGACGTTCTGTCAACCCGTCATCGCCAATTATTTCAGAGATACAAGAAAGCTTCCCGAGTGGTCGGTCATCATCAGGAGAGATGGAAGGAGAGAGAGAGAGAGGGGGGGGGGGGGGGGGGGGGGGGGGGGGGGGGGGGGGGGGGGGGGGGGGGGGGGGGGGGGGGGGAATGTATGTGAGACAGACGGAGACAGACGGTGTGTGTGTGTGTGTGCGGTTGTGTGTGTGTGGTGGTGTGTGTGTGGGACTTACTATTGTACAATTTTGCTGCTCTATTTGCAGTAATTTTACTGGTGCAAAATTTTGTTGTTCTAATTACAGTATTGTTACTGTTTGTACAATTGTGTTGTTCTAATTACAGTACAATTTTGTTGTTATAATTACAGTATTCTTACTGTTGTACACATTGTTGTTGCTCTAGTTACAGTACTGTTAATGTCCAAAATGTTGTTGCTCTGGTTACAGCACTGTTAATGTCCAAAAATAATGGTGTTGCTCTGGTTACAGCAATGTTAATGTTTACAATAATGTTGCTCTAGTTACGGTATTGTTCACATTGGACAATTTTCTTTCGGAATAAGCATGTTTAAAACAAGCTGTGACACCTCAAAAGGTAGTAAAACAGAAATTTGAAAGCCACGTACAATCTGATTATGTCGTGGTGTTTTTTTTTTCCTCTCTCTCTCTCTCTCTCTCTCGGTACAATCTCTCTCTCCTCCTGATCTCTCTCTCTCTCTCTCCTCTCTCTCTCTCTCCGGTACAAACACATCATTCTTCTGTTTTCGAATGTTATTTTCCTAGGCAATATGTTTTGGAATGTTGATTATAATCTCATCACCCATTGGTGAGGGGCAAATGCTTAAATCAAATTCTCTCTCTCTCTCTCTCTCTCTCTCTCATCTCTCTCTCTCTCTCTCTCTCTCTCTCTCTCTCTCTTCTCTCTCTTCTCCACTCTCCCTCCCTCTCTCTCTCTCTCTCCTCTCTCTCTCTCCTCTCTCTCTCTCTCTCTCCTTCTCTTTCTCTCACACAAACACACTCCTCTCTCTCTCTCTCTCTCCTCTCTCTCTCTCTCTCTCTCTCTCTCTCTCATCTACTCTCACTCTCTCATCACTCTCTCTCTCCTTTACATGATTATTTGTGCAACTGTGTTTGCAGGAGCCGGTGCAAACTGGTATGTGACATTTATCGCCGCCCGCATGTGTGACCCCCCCCAACCTTGGAGAGGAATTCAAATGATTGGGCATTACAGGGGTCTCCCCCCCCCCCCCCCCCCATCACCCCCCTCCCCTCTACCCTCATCTTGCACAGGCTCAAATGTCAACATGCAGGCGTTGCTCTCTCCTCTCTCTCTGTCTGCCTGCCTGTCTGCCTGCCTGCCTGCCTGCCTGTCTGTCTGTCTGTCTGTCTATCTCTCTCCAATGATGGAGATGATAGCTGAATGTCCATGTTTCCATCATTTTGGAGGGCAGGGGATTGTGTGCACTCTGGTAACGCTCAGTATCACATTAAACTAGGATTGTCAAAAGTTATAAATGTAAATATTTTAATGGCACAACTACCACCACCACCACCACCACCACCACCACCACGACTACTACTACTACTAAACTACGACTACTACGACTACGACTACAACTTCTACTACTACCACAACAACTACTACTTAACTACCTGTTGCTGCTGCTGCCGTACTTAACAAACTTTAACGACTGTGAGTTCAAACACGAGCTTGCACTTCAAGTTCATGAGTCCAAAGGATTATGTGGCGGAAACAACACACACACACTGTTTACGTGGGTGGAGGAAATGAGTAATAACGCCCTCTGTTTACCTCTTGTCACGTGATTCCATTTTGCGGGGACAACCCAAGGCGTTAACAACAACAACAACAAGCTGCAGTTTCCGACCAGACTGGCATATCTGCTTTACTTATTCTTTGTCAAGATAGGCAGGCCCTACACCCTTCTGGCTAGAAAAGCTTCTATTTGGTGACGATGAAAGGTCGATGGATGGTGTCATTTTTCCTGGGCAGAAGTACAAAGCCTCTCCCCTGACGCATGATGTGGAGAGAGAGAGAGAGAGAGAGGAGAGAGAGGAGAGAGTGGAGACAGGGAGAGGTACAGAGAGACAGACCAGAGACCAGAGAGACAGACACAGAGAGAGGGGGGGGGGGGCCAGAGAGAGGGACAGACAGACACAGAAGACACAGAGAGAGAGACACAGAGACAGACACGAAAAATGAAAAAAATAAAAAGAGGAAAGAAAACGTAATGAAAAAATGAGAGAGGAAGAAGAAATCCACGATGGTTTCAACACCCAAAAAAAATCGATGAAGTCTTCATCATCTTCCCAGTTGTACTTTTACAAAACACCCACACGGCGGCGGCAAACTTGACGCAAACAGAAAGAAGCGGCCATAGACTGCACCTTATTCCTAGTATCCTCGTCAACTTGCTATGTAGAACCAACTAGGGATCACAAATGGGTGTGGGAGGAAGATTATGTTCGTAATGCACGTTATAGATACGCCAGCGTGAATGTGTGGGTGTACGTGTCTGTGTGTGAATTTGTGTGTGTGTGTGTGAGTGTGTTCGCGTGTGTGTGTGTGAGAGAGAGTTTGTGCGTGTGTGTGCGTGTGTGTGTGCGTGCGCGCGCGCGTGTGTGTCTGTGTGTGCGTGCGTGTGTGCGTGCGCGCGCGCGTGTGTGTGCGTGCCATTACTCAAACCACCACACAGATAAATAAAACTGACAGAGACACAGACAGACAGGCCGAGAGACAGAATCCTGATTTATTCTCAGAAAAGCCTTTAGCACACACGTGACGGGGTTGCCAAATTAATTGAGCCAATCAGTTAAGAGGTGGGGAGAAAAACTGAGTGACATACATGCACAGCCAGATGGAACGAAAAACCCTTGGGGTGCAAAAACCAATGAGTTAAATAAACAAGTTCTGCTGTGAGGGCAAAAACGTCATTAATTTTGTCCAGGTCAGGCAGGGTAGGTTCAATGAAGGTGGCAGTTGCACACCATTTCATTTTGTTTTGGAGAGCGAGCGATGAGAAGAGAGAGAGAGAATGAAGAGAGAGAGAGAGAGAGAGAGAGAGAGAGAAGAGAGAGAGAGCACCATTTCATTTTGATTTGGAATGTGAGAGAGAGAGAGGAGTGCACCATTTCATTTTGTTTTGGAATGAGAGAGAGAGAGTGCACCATTTCATTTTGTTTTGGAATGAGAGACAGAAAATACGCTGTTTCGTTTTGGAAATGAGATAGAGCACACCATTTCATTTTGTTTTGGAAGAGGGGTGTGTGTGAGAAAAAAAAGGAACAGACAGACAGACAGACAGGCAGGCAGGCAGACAGGCAGACAGACAGGCAGGCAGACAGACAGGCAGAGACAGAAAGACAAGCAAAGACAGAAAGAAAGACAGAGTCAAACACGACAGAAAGAACAGCACAAAAAGGGCAACAGACAGAAACAGAAAGGGGAACACGAGACAAAGAGAAAAGACAGAAACAGACAGACAGACAGACAGACAGACGGACGGACGGACAGACAGACAGAGGGATGGACGGTGTCTAAATAAAAACAGTAAGCCCTCAAGCCTCCATCTTTCGCAGTCTGCAGTTGCAGATATATCTGTAACAGCGCGCCTTGCTATTTTCGTAGCTTACGGAGGAGGGTGCCCGAATGAGAGAGCAGAATAAAAGTGGAAAATGCTGAAGCAGCACAAGAAAAGCTGGAAGGACAGGAGGAGAGATAGAATCATGGGTGAGAAAAAAAAAAAGAAGAACAGAGGAGAGAAAAGAAAGAATATGAGGTGGAAATGGCTAAAGCAGCAAAAGAAAAGAAGAGAAGGGGTGGGGGAACATGGGCATGAAGGGAGGAAAGAAGGGAAGCAGGAAGGGGGGGGGAAAAAAAAGAAGGAAAGAAAAAGACAGAAACGGAAAGGGGAGAACAGAAAGAAACGTGAAAAGAAAGAAAGAAAAAGGTGGAAATACTGAAGCAATCAACACAAGGGAGCAAGGAAACAAGGCCAAGAAGGAAGGAAGGAAGGAAAGAGAGAAAAGAAGGATAAAGAAAAAGAAAGACAGATTAAAACGTGGAAAATACTAAAGAAAGGCAGGATAAAAGGGGGGGGGGGGGGGGGGGGGGGGGGGGTGGGGGCGGCAGAGGAAAGGAAAAAGATAGTAAATGATATACAAGACAGAAAGAAGCAAATTAAGAATGAATAAATGCATAAATAAAAAGGAATGCGAATGTACAACAGCAGAACAGAAACAAAGCACGAAAACCTTTTAGTATCAAAGGATTTGCCCTGGAACAATTTTATTCAAATTATCACAACTCCCCACTCCCCCCACCCCCACCCCGCACCCCCCAAGGATAACTTTCATCTCGAAAAAAAAAGACATTGTGACAACCATAATAAATGGCATGAGAAATCATCTGAAGTTGTGTTCCCAGTCACCGTCAAGTGACACCAAACGTCTTTTTAAAAATCATTCTATAACACACACAAACAAACATTTTCACTACATTTCTGGTGGTACGGTAACTCTTTTTTTTTCCAAGAAGAACGAAGGATAAAACTACTTTTTCACATCACCACCTGACCCCCCCCCCCCCCCCCCCCTTTTTTTTTTTTCAGGAGCAAGACAAATCTTGGAACACAAATGGCTTGACATAGCACAGGACACTGTGAGCAGACATTGTAGGATTCCAGAAACTATGCAGGATTTCTGCCGTCCGATTTTTTTTTTTTTCTGTAATGACTTCTTTGTTCGTTCGTTAGTTTGTTTGTTTATTTTGGGATGCTGGCGTCAAAGCAAGTGCAAGGTTTGTTTGTTTGTCTTTCTAACAAGGAAGTGATTTTTTTTTCTCTGTGAAGAATGATTGTTGAACCGAAACGGGATAGCCTAGTGGTTAGAACATTGCGCTCGAAATCTGACGACCCGGGTTCCATTCCCGTTCTCGATTCCCGTTCAAGGGGATATTTTCCCCTAGAGATAACATCAGTGCACACTTCACTCTCCCCTAAAGTCCTTCGGAGGAGACTATAAATCGAGGCCACGTGTGCGAACGCACGCAGAACATCTTGCGCACACGTTAAAACCTGTTCAGCTTTACGGCGGAGAAGGCCACTGTGTGCCGGTGGGAATAAGATGACAAAATTTACAAAACTACATACACACGTCACGGGGACTGAATGTAAAATAAAAAAGCACTTGAGTGCTTATTCCACTATCCTCGATATAAAAGAATAAAATAAAATAAATAGATAAAATAAAGAAACTACGATAGTCTGGTTTGCTTGTTATTTTATTTTATTTGTTGCTGTTTGGGGGTTTTTTGGGGGGTGTACTTTTTTGTTTTGTTCTCGGTTGGACTTGTCTTTTATTGGAGGGGTGGGGGGGTGTTCTATTGTTCATTTGGGGGGGGGGGGGGGGGGGGGGGGGGGGGGGGGGGGAGGTTGGCTGGCTGTGTTATATAGAGGTCGGGTATCATAGTAAGAAAATCCTCCATTACAGTATCCAAAAGAAGTCCTACTCCTCTCTCACTCTGTGTCCACTTCTTTTTCAAAAATGTATACCAAGACTTCCACACACCTGAAACATGTCTGTACCTCAAGCGCTTATGATTTCTTCTTTAACAAATCAATACTTACCATTATACACTTTTCCTACATTCTATCACCATATATATCTCCCACATTAAATCAAACAAAACCAACGCAATCCTCTCCTCCGACAAACCAACCCCATCCCAAGGTCTGTGGCATTGCTCTCTCCCCCACCACACCAACAGCCAGCCATATGCCTCTATCCTATACTCCCTCCTCCACCCCTTTCCATTTCATCTCCCCCCCTTTCCCTCCCCCCAAATTCTTCAGCTGCCACAACATTTCAACAGATATTGATCTGGGGGGAGAAACGATTGCAGCGAGGGGTGGTGTGGCAGAAAGAGAAAAAAGACAGAAAAAGATGGAACTGAAGGAAGCCAAGGTTTCCACATCTTCTCCAATGCACACTGTTACGCTAGAGAGAGAGAGAGAACTCGAATGATTTATTCACAAAAAGGCCATTGGCCTATACATGAAGGGTGTTACCGAACTGCTCAGTATTTTGGTGGTGGTGGTGGTGGTGGTGGGTGGGGGGGGGGGGGGG
>CM054138.1:75990870-75998370 GCA_028751875.1 Rapana venosa | reverse complement strand
CACGCACGTACACATACACACACACACACACACACACACAAACACACACAGACAAAGCACCAGACAGCACTTCCACAAGGCGCCTTATAAACTCCACACCACACCCCTATACTGCCCCCTGTACTGTCATTTGCACGTGAAACTCGCACACCACCCCACTCATCATTCATACTGCAGGTGGCAGGCTTAGGCTTAGCAAGCCAGGGTGTTTCCTCACTACATACAGTTTCCCCACCAGGAGTAGACTAAATCTCTCTCTCCACCTACCACCACCCTCCCTCCATCCATCCCTCCCTCCTGAAAAGAAAAAAAAACTTATGGAAGAAGAAAAAAAGGGATACTGATGTAATGGGTGGGAGGTCTGGACAACAGAATTTTTGGCCATCGCCCAAAAAGAGCGTCGTTATTTTTCGAGTCATTTGCCTCTCCTCGACTGCATCTCCTGAGAATATGGTTCCAATCATGAATCTCCACCAGCCGCAATTTAGCTTTCAGGGTTGCAGAAATAATGATGCCCTGATGATGGGTATCTATCGATCTATATATATATATATATATATATATATATATATATATATATATATATATACACGCACACACACACACTGCTCCTCAGAAAAGAATCAAGATTGGAACTGATTGGACCAGAAGAAGAAAAATCTCATAAATAATCAAGACAGGAACGGATGTCACAAAAAACAGACAACTAGTTAACTCTCAGCGAAAAAACAATAAAGATAGGAAATGATATGGACAAAAACCATTTTTTGAGAGAGAGAGAGAGAGAGAGAGAGAGAGAGAGAGAGAGAGAGAGAGAGAGAGAGAGAGAGAGAGAGAGAGAGAGAGAGAGAGGAGGGGGAGAGATCCAGACTGGAAATTGATATGGGCAAAAACAATGTTCAGAAACTAATACAGACTGGAACCGATATAAACCAAAGGAAACAAACAAATAAACTAAACCAGAGAAAAGACACACAACCTAAAGTCTGGTGTATGTTTTATTCCTTAACAACAACAAAAAAAGGGATGGTGAAATGATAAACGAGGCATTACGCAACATATATACATGTGCCTGTGTGCACGCACTTAGCTGCATATGCACGCACACACACACACACACACACACAGACAAAGCACCAGACAGCACTTCCACAAGGCGCCTTTTAAACCCCACACCACACTACTATACTGCCTCCTGTACTGTCATTTGCACGTGAAACCCGCACACCACCCCACTCATCATTCATACTGCAGGTGGCAGGCTTAGGCTTAGCAAGCCAGGGTGTTTCCTCACTACATACAGTCTCCCCCACCAGCAGTAGACCAAATCTCTCTCTCCACCTACCACCACCCTCCCTCCCTCTCTACCTCCTGAAAAAAAAAACCTTATGGACGAAGAAGAGGGATACAGATGTAATGGGAGGGACGTCTGGAGAACAGAATTTTTGGCCATCGCCCAAAAAGAGCGTCGTTATTTTTCGAGTCATTTGCCTCTCCTCGTCTGCATCTCCTGAGAATATGGTTCCAATCATGAATCTACACTAGCCGCAATTTAGCTTTCAGGGTTGCAGAAATAATGATGCCATGATGATGGAGGAGTAGATTCAACCAACAACAAACAAACAAATAAAAAGAGGAGGTATAGATTCCTCCTCAGAATAGAATCACGATTGGAAATTATTTGAACACCAACAAAGAAAGAAACAAACAAAAAACAACAAATTCTCAGAAAATAATAAAGACAGGAACTCATGTCACAAAAAACGAGCAACCAAATCTCAGCAAAAAATACAGGCTGGAAATGATATGTACAAACACAAACAATTCTATCAGGGGATGGAGGGGGTGGTGGAATCCAGACTGAAACCGATCTGAAAAAACAAAAAATACTCCAAAAAAAAAAAATCACAACTGGAACCGATATAACCACAAAAAACAATAAACTCCATCAGAGAGAAGAAACACAACCTGCAGTCTCAAGAGTCTGGCATATGTTTTAATCCTTAAAAACGGGGGTAAGGGGATGGGGGTGGAATGATAAACGAGGCACTGAAGACACACCTATCCGTCTGCAATGTCTCTGGAACAGTCTGCATCTATTCTCATAGGACACAAAAACGCCCCGTTATCTCTGACAGGTGACTAAGAAGGAGAAAAGATGCAGGTATATGTGAAAAAGAAGGATAAAAACGTATAATGTCGGTGCAAAGCAGAGAACAGCCTTAAAGATAAATATGCGTGTTAACATACATGCACACATACCCATACATATTTTTTTTATTTTTTTTTTTATTCTTTTATATCGAGGATAATGGAATAAGCACTTATGTGCTTTTTTACATCTAGTCCTCGTGTGTATGCGATTTTGTAAATTCTGTCATCTGTTCCCACCGGCACACAATGGCCTACTCTTACGAAAAGCGGAACAGGATTTAACGAGTGTGCAAGATGTTCTGCGTACGTTCGCACAGGGAGAGTCGGTTTATAGTCTCATCCGAAGGACTTTTGGGGAGAGTGGAGTCGGCACTGATGTTAACACCAGGGGAAAATATCCTCCATGAACGGGAATCGAACCCGGGTCGTCATATTGCGAGCGCAATGTTCTAACCACTAGGCTATCCCGTCCCCCTACAGGCGCGGTAGCGTGCACACGCGTGTACACACACACACACACACACACACACACACACACACACACACACACACACACACACATACACACAAAGAAAACAGAAAAAAGATACAGACAGAAATAAACCCACACAATCAACCAAGAGACAGACAGAAGAGACACACAAAAAAAAGACAAACACAAACCAACAAACATAGGGATACAAACCAACAGACGGACAGAAATCAACCAACATACAGACAAGACACAGACAGACAGACAGGAAGACAGACAGACAGACAGACAGGCAGACAGACAGACAGACACAGACAGACAGGCAGACAGGAAGGCAGACAGGAAGACAGACAGACACAGACAGACAGGAAGACACAGACATCCAGACAGACAGACAGCAAGACAGACAGACAGGAAGACAGACAGGCAGGCAGACACAGACAGACAGGCAGACAGACAGAGAGACTGACCCTGGCCGCGGCCAAGCGGACGGCCATGGCGCGGTCAGTGAGGGCCTGGCGGGCAGCCTTGTACACGTCCTTGTGGGTGTTGGCCCCTGCCGACCCCAGCCCCGCCACCACCCGCTCCAACGTCTGCATGATCTCGAAGCGGCCCTGGGACTGCACACCACACAACACAACACATGATAATAGGCTACAAGACGATGAAGCAATGAACTAAAGGTATAAGCGCTTCCATTTGTTTTGCTTTGCAAGATTCAGCGCTATATGAATACCATACATTATTATTTTTTTATTTTTTTATTATTATTATTAAGGTATGATTATAGGAAATGAATGAAAATATATATGCAAGCATGCATGCATCTAAATATGCTTGCGCGCGCGCGCGCACACACACACACACATATATACATACATACATACATACATACATACATACATACATACATAGATATGGTGATGATGGTGTTGCTGGCGATGGAGGAGATGGGAATACGAATAATGAGGATGATCATGATGATGGTGATGATGATCATCATGGTGGTGGTGGTGGTGGTGGTGGTGGTGATGCTGATGATCATGATGATCATGATCATGATGATCATGATCATGATGACGACGACGACGACGACGACGACGATGATGATGATGATGATGATGATGAAGAAACAGGCATGAGTTTGAATATGACTCTGTGCACTTTCAAAATCGTCTTGGATTTGTGATAATTATGGGTAGCCCATCTCTCCCCTACCCCCAACACATGCACCGTAAAGTGGCCCGAGCCGAAGTACAAACAACTTTTCAGCGTTCAACTTTTCAGCATTCAACGTTCAGTGTTGTCTCTCTACCCCCCCCCCCCCCCCCCCCCACCACACACACACACACTCCCTCCTTCCTTGGTGGTGTGGGATACAGACAGACAGAAAAACGAGAGAAGTGGGGGAATGTCACATAAAAACACCCAGGGGTTGGAAGCAGTCCTAGACACTACTGCCAGCCACAAGGGCTTGACTTACAGCCAACCTGCATGGAATGTTAAGAAAATAACACACACACACACACGCACGCGCGCGCACACACACACACACACACACACACACACACACAACCCAGAGTCGCACAAACCCTCACAACAATGTCTGCCCTTCACCCATTATACATGCACTTCTCAACACCCCCTCCCCTCCCCCCTCCCTCACTCCCCATTCCACATGCGCGTGTGTGTGCGTGTGTGTGTTTTTGTTTTGTTTTTGTTTTTAAATTTATTCTTTTATATCGAGGATAATGGAATAAGCACTTATGTGCGTGTGTGTGGGGGGGGGGGGGGTGAGGTGCGCGCGCGTGTGTGTGTGTTTACATTTGAATTTGTAAAAACTATTAATTGTAAAAATGGCTGCATGTGAAAGACTAGTATGAATGAAAGCGCTTTGATTTGGGTTGTTTTTTTTGCAAGATACAGCGCCGTATACATTCCATGTATTATTACTTCTCAAAATGCCCCTACCCTTCCCTCACTCGCCATTCTACATGCACTTTTCAACACCCCCCTCCTCCCCCCCCCCCCCCCCCCCTCGCTACCCATTATACATGCACTTCTTAAAAATAAAAATACATGCACTTCTCAACCCCCCCCCCCCCCTTCCCTCCCTCATTCGCTCCCCACTAAACATGCACTTCTCCAATCCACCCCCCCCCCCCCTTCCCTCCTAGCTCCCACCCCCTTCTGACCGACTCCCCACCCCACCCCTATTTCTTAATAATAAATAAGTCGTAATATGGGTAAGGTCTTTGACATGTAACAGTAACTTATCTTGTCTAACCTATCGCAATTCCTGTCCCGGGAAGAATGAAGAAAAAAACAATGAAAAAACAAACAACAAAAAACCAGCTTCATAAAGCCAGCACTCACCCTTCTGTACGCATGCAAGAACATACACTCGCTCATAGACAGGAGACCAACACAAAAAAACACGGAAAAAAACCCTAAAAGAAAGAGAAAAAGAAACACAATGAATGTACATGCACGCACGTGTGCGTGTGTAATCACTACTGATCATGCCAGTATGCCCGCTTTGGGTTCATATAAAAACGCGACCGCGCGCGTGCGCGAACACACACACACACACACACACAACTAGCACGCACGCACTCACGCACACACATACACCCTGTCTGTCTGTCTGTCTGACTGTGTGTGTGTGTGTGTGTCTCTCTCTCTCTCTCTCTCCTCTCTCTCTCTCTCTCTCTCTCTCTCACACACACACACACACACACACACACACACACACACACACACACACACACACACACATCACACACACACACGCGAGACTCAGTACTCTCTCTTTCAGGTGTAAATGCATCAGAAGTCTAAGAGAAGCCTGTCTATTTTGAGACTGTTTTGGTCGATGGACAAAACGATAATAGGTACTGAGACTCCGAACAGAAAACGAGCAGATGCTGAGAAGTTGGGGTGCTAGGGGCGAGTAAGGGAGCGTTGGAAGGGGGGGGGGGGGTTGAACATTTCTGAGCATGAGGTACTGCGCGTGCATGCGCGAACATGCCGGCACGCACACCCACACATACTGAGAGAGAGAGAGAGAGAGTTGGACAGACAGTCGGACAGACAGAGAGACAGAGACAAAGTGAGAGGGACACACACACACTTTCAGAGAGAGAGAGAGAGAGAGAGAGAGAGAGAGAGAGTTGGACAGACAGTCGGACAGACAGAGAGACAGAGACAAAGTGAGAGGGACACAACACACACTTTCAGAGAGAGAGAGAGAGAGACAGACAGACAGACAGACAGACAGACAGACAAAGACAGACAGGCAGCCTGACCGACCGACCAACCGACCGACTGACACCCCCCCCTCCCCCCACCACCACACAGACACACATCACACACATATACTCACACACACACACACACACACACACACACACACACACACACACACACACACACACACACAATACACACACCGAGTGAGACAGACAGACAGACAGACAGACACACGAAGACAGAAAATGCAAAGAGGATGAGGGCAAAACAACAAACAAAAATCCATCTCCACCCTTTTCGGTACAGATGCCACCTAATATACACCCCCCATACAGAAGACCCACGAGAGCTTTCTTGTCTGTCAAAGAGTCTGGAAGGAATCATAGATGCTGCTGCCGCCACACAAGACTTCCCTCGCTCTGTCCATGCCACGCCATGCCATGCCATGCCGAGTACACACAGGGTTTTCTTCGCAGTGCAAAAGCATTAAGAGCTCTCAGGTAGATGACCCTTTCTGCTTTCCATTCGCCATCTGATGGGCACCCTGCCAAGCATAGCCCGGGTACTACGGGTGTATTAGAGGACACCGGGGGGGTGGGGTGGGGTGGGGATGGGAGGTGAAGAGGGAGGGGCGGGTAGGAGGAGATTGTATGGTAAGGGAGGATACTTGGGTTGGTTGGGGTTTTTTTTGTTTGTTGTTTCTTTCTTTGGGGTTTTGTTTGATTGAGTTTTTTGTTGTTTTTTAAGTGTTTGACATGAAAAGAGGAAGTGCAGAAGAGTAATTTTCAAAAAAACGCAAATAATAAACCCCCCCCCCCCCCCCCCAAAAAAAAAAAAAAACAACAACAACAACGAAGGAACACGCACACACAGCCTCCACCAGCATCACTAACGACGAGTTAAAACAGCGTAGCTCCTTCAGTTTACCTTCTTAATCAACGAAGCCAGATACCAATAACAAACACATTATCGCCAAAACATATCATATGCATACACACACAGAACAATCATAATCATCATCATAATCATAATGGTAATAATAATAATATGTGTGTGTTTATATCCTTGTTTCTTCAAAGCATTGGGAGGGAGGGAGAGGAGAGAGAGGGAGAGAGAGAGAGAGAGAGAGAGAGAGGGAGGGAGGGGGGGAGACAGACAGATTTTTTAAAATTCTTTTATATCAAGGATAATGGAATAAGCACTCATGTGCTTTTTTACATCTAGTCCCCGTGTGTATGCGGTTTTCTAAATTTTGTCATGTTTCCACCGGCACATAATGGCCTACTCTTCCGAAAAGCGGAACAGGATTTAACGTGTGCGCAAGATGTTCTGCATGCGTTCGAACACGAGGCCTGACAGAGACAGAGACAGACAGACAGAGACAGAAAGTGCGTGTGTGTATATGTGTGTGTGTGGTGCGTGTGTGTGTATATGTGTATGTGTATGTGTGTGTGTGTGTGTGTGTGCGCGCGCGTGAGTATGCATGCTTGCGCGTGCTCGCGCGTATGTGAATGTGTAGCTGTTGTCACCGTTATCCAATTCTACTTCCAACTCTAGTACTGCTGCCACCATCACGCTTGCGAGCATTCAGATTTTCATGCACTCTATAAATCAAACACTCG
>CM054138.1:75975870-75980870 GCA_028751875.1 Rapana venosa | reverse complement strand
GGAGAATCAGGGTGTGGAAAATATATCACATTTCATCAAATGCTTTAAACAGAGAATTATTGATTGTAAATGGCAAGACTGGCACAACCATGTTGAGAACAGTGACAGATTTGCAGAATATAGATTGTTTAAATCAACGAACATTGTGGAACCGTATATTGACATTGCAATAAATAGATACGTGAACATGCGCTTACTAAATTTAGATTCGGTGTGTCAGCCATTGCATGTCATAGAGACAGATATAACCGAATGATGAGTGATGAAAAAACATGCCGTTTGTGTCATCGTGCTGAAGAAAATGAAGTTCATTTCATGCTAAGTTGTCCTGTTCTTCATGATTTGAGAACAAAATATATTCAGCCAAAGTATTATAATAATCCATGTCGTTTTAGGTTAAATTTACTCATGGCAGCAACAAATGAGAGTGTAGTATGTAATGTTGCTATGTATATTTACAAAGCTTTGAAATATCTTGATACTGTTACAACCTAGAGTGTAATGATTGCATGATCCAGTAATGTGTCTCTGAGAGTAATATTATCTTTACAACAAAGAAAAATTATTTGTGGCATTATCTTAATATAATCACCCCTTCAGTAAGGGGCCATGGCCTTAATCTGAATAAAACATTACGTATTTCGTATTTCTCTCTCCCTATCCCTCCCTCCCTCCCTGCATCTATCCATGCAGCCAAAGAATACCAAGCCAAGCATTTAGCCAAGAAGCACTCTCACGGCCAATGCAAATGTAACTTGTACACTGGTGTACTAAGATTCTGCGACAGGAGTTTTCAATTAGAGCGTCTCGATGATACATCTCCCCCTTTCCCTTGACATACCCATTCCCCTCCCAAAACATACACGCACGCACGCACGCACTCACACACACATACAGACACACACAAAAAATCATTCTCGAAATAAAAGACACACACGCACACACACGCGCACACACACACACACACACACACAAACACACACAAACACACACAAACACAGCCATCCTTCCTTCGCAGCCATTTTGCGTTTCAGATTTCCACTGTCTGATATCTGTATCAGCAAGTTTTGGTTGGGGAGGGGGGAAGGGGGGGAGGGGGGAGGAGGGAGGGGGAGAGGGAGAGAGGAGAGAGAGAGAGAGAGAGAGAGAGAGAGAGAGAGAGAGAGAGAGAGAGAGAGAGAGAGAGAGAGAGAGAGAAGAAATCAATGGCTACCGTAGACATATTTTCAGGCTGGGGGAAAAAACCAGTATCAAGTCTGAAAATTAGAATGTTGGGGCCTAGACGAGGATGGACTTTTTGTTGGTTGGGTCCCCCCGCCCTCCCCCCGGTAAGGAAAGGGTTGGGAGTCTATGCCTGTTGAGGGTGGGATTTTTGTTGGGTTTTTCCCCTCTGGGTAGGAAGAGGGGAGGGGGGAGATCTGTACCTGTCATTTTATTTTACCAGAGATCGGAAATTATGCACGCCAGAAAAAGTTTGGGTTTTTTCCCCAAAAATGTAATGATATGAGAAAAGATAACGCAAAGAATAAAAGAATATGATAAAAAGTTAAAGCGGAATCATGCTAAAATATTGTCTATCATGCGGTGAGGAGTTACATTGAATATGCTACTTGCTGCCATGCCTCTTTGGGCAAAACCAAAATCCTGTTCATGATCTTGAACATCAGGATCTGACATTGCCACGATTTCTTTTTGCGTTCCTCAGCTAGAAGAGCTCTGAGGTCCACCAAAGAAGAGATTTTGTGTATCTGACCGTTTCTCCGCCATTTTATTGCTACGATTTTTTCCCCATTCCTCGGCTCCATCTCCGAGGTTCATCAATGGTGAGATTTTGCGAATGCGACTGATTACCCACCATTAAGATAGCCACATTCGGACTTTGGGGACCACTGCTACAAAGGATGACTAAGCTGGTTCCTTTCCCACAAACAGCAGTGGTGTGGTTTTCTGGCAATATCAGACGTCTGAAATGCGGTGACAGTCTTCACAGTGAAGAAAGGTCGTGTGGTCCGTTCTTGGCTCTCCTGCAATGCAGGCAAACCCTAGTTCTGCAGGTGCATGCACGTACTGCCACGTGAGGAACAGTTTTCGTAGATGCAGTAGTAGCTGTTGTTGTTGCTGTTGCTGTTGTTCTTTTGTCTTAGAATATGCATCTCTTAAGCTATTCGCTTCCAATTATCAAGTTCAGTCAGAGCTTCCCCTCAAAAAAAAAGTCTGCTATTAATAGTTTTTGTTTGTTGCCTTTCTTTGTTTTAATATCTTTACTCTGCTTGTAATACATCTTTCTTTTTTGTCTTTCGACTGATTCTTTTCTAACGTAATATACGCAACTGCCTTTCCTGTCTCTCCTCTCTTTCCCAGCGAACATGCGCACACACGCACAAACAGAGAATCCAAGCAAGTTGATCTACAAAGATTACAAAATTTGAACGTGTCTTTTAATGCATCAATTGAATTTTCGGTTGCACCACCGCCACTCTGATTGCTCTTAAAACTTCTTTGGCTTTCTGAATCCATTCCCACATCCAACATTTTCTGTCCCTGCTGACCTTTCTCCCTACAAGCCTTGCCCATTCCTCCCTCTCTCTTCACGCTGTCCCCTCCAACTCCCCACCTAACCCACCCCCTCCTCCACCTCTTTCAACGATTAGCTGTCAAGAACTCAGACCGGCATAAATTGACACACACAAAAAGAAACAAGGAGGGAGAGAGCGACGAATTCTGCGGTCAACTCTGAGGGAGAGAGCGCTGAATCACAAATCCTGTGGGGATTTGTTTAACGACAAGTAAAGATGCTGGCAGAGAAGAGACAAGAACACAGTGAGAGTGTTTGCAAGTGCATGCTAATGCCTTTATACACGAGAGTCCACACATGCACATATGCATGCATGCATGCGAACATGTACTTATGCACGCATGCATGTGCATGTACGCGCATATGCACGCGCTGCACGCGCACACACCTGCTTCCATTCATATGTCTAAGCCAGCGAGAAAGTGCGTGCTCACAGAAGCATGCGCATTCATTTGCGTTCCATTGTGTGAAAGATCCATCCACCCAATATACTTCAAACATAAATAAACAAACAAACATAAACCCAATCAAGCTATTTCACAAAGAATCCAAACAATATGCAACAGGAAGAACAGTCTTTTGTTTTTCATGCAGGCTGGAACTCGACAAAGAATAATGCCAAGGAAATGGTGAAGTATTTTACAAATTTGTTTTCTCCCCTGGTCTTTTTGTCAAGAAGTCTGCAAAACAGGGGTGGGGGGTTGGGGGGAGGGACTGGGTGGAAAAAGAGCTTGTTTCATTAAGACTCCCCAAGGTTTCGTGATTTACCACAGTAATAATAAAGAGGGGAAAGGCTGGAAATGCTAAAACCACTTAACTCCCACTGTTTTCCACAATTAAAACATAGAGTTCCACTTAGACACCCTGTCGCTGTTTTTGTAAGTGCACGGGGATCAATATCTCTTCCTATCTCTGTCTGTCTGCCTGTCTGTCTCTCTGTCTTCTGTCTGCCTCCCTCTCTCTCCTCTCTCTCTCTCTCTCTCTCTCTCTCTCTCTCTCTCTCTCTCTCTCTCTCTCTCCCCCCCCCCCCCTCCCCCTTACTGTGCTGTATTGTTATTTATTATACTGTACAGTTGTGCTTTACTCAGCATCGCATTGTTTTGTCATGTTCTTTGCTTGCCAAGTCAATTTCAAGTCATTTTTATTATTATTATTATCATCATCATTATCATTATTAAACAACCAACAAACCCACCCTACTTGGGCACATGGAAAAACCATACACAGAGCTAACCAAATCAAAATCAGCATTCGAGATATGCAATGTTTTCAACAGATTTAAAACTTTAATTATTTCAACAGGTTTAGAACATTGATTATTTCAACATATTCAGAACATTACTTATTTCAAATTCATTAATTCATGGGGTTATAGCTCAGTGGTCGGAGCACTCGCTTTTCCCCAGCTAAGATTAAGCAGCATCGAGCGTGGTTACCCAGTGGATGGGTGACCGTTTGCGCGCCTTGGCTTCAGTACAGTCCCCCAGTTCACCCAGCTGTAAATGGGTACCTGCCTCTTTAGGGTCAGGGAAGGTAAAGCAGCGAGGGAGAGGAGATGGGCGGTGCCCTCAAATGTTGCTGGCCCCTTGAAGAGTTGAGGTCTCTGACGCCTAACTTACCCCAATTCGAACTACACATCACAAGGTTATAGGGAAACACACCTTTTACCTTAACTGTTTCCACTAAATTTTAATAGATTCCAGACTTAATTATTTCAACAAATCAGTAACATTTATGTAGTGTCAACAATTCAGCAATCTAATTATTTCAACTGAGTCGAAACTCTTTTTTTCCCAATCTACACCATATAGTTCTAAGTGCTCAGTCAAAATTTTTTTTTCAACTGCACCAATAACATTCTAAAATGTCCATCACATTTTTTTCCCAATCCGCAACATTTACGTTCTAAAATCTCCCTCACATTTTTATTTCAATCGGCAACATTGACGCTCTAATTGCTCCAGTAAGTCCCCTGGTTTCCAAATTCCACACACTTACCAAAATCGTCTGCTGCTTCTCACCACCTCCTCTTTCTCCGCTCCCCACCCCACCCCCTTCCCTTCATTATTCCAGTGATTCACCACCCCCCACCTCCCTCCGCCCATCCCCACTCTACCTACCCCCATCCTTCCTACAACCACTTAAACGATTAATTGCCGGGAAGTCAGTCACAGACCAGCATAAATTGACACACACACAAAACAGAAACAGGGGGGAGGGAGAGGTGGGTTCTGCGGTCACCTCTGAGGGAGAGAGCGTTGACTCACAAACTGTCTATGGACGGGGGAACAAGCTTCAGGACTGAAGAAGAATGCTGCCGCAGAGAAACAGCGTTGAGTGGGAGGGAAGTTTTGTTCTGGAAGGTCCGTGCGTGCGTGTCCACATGCTCCAGCACAATATACACATTGTGTGTAGATAGACGGAT
>CM054138.1:75970870-75973370 GCA_028751875.1 Rapana venosa | reverse complement strand
AAAATCTCACCACTGGTGAACATCAGAGCTCAAGTAGGGGAATAACAAACAGGCAACAACAAAAAAACACCAAAAAACCCAAACCAAAACAACGAGGGGGGGGGGGGGGGGGGGGGGGGGGGGGGGGGGAAGCACCACCTACTACTAGTTACAAAAACGGAGAGAAAGACGTATGATAATGACGGTGAAAAGAGCAAACAAACAACCAATGAAAGAAAATATATATCCACTTCCATTTAATCCCAGCTAACACAACATCAGGGCCAGAGAAAACAACGAAACAAACAAGAAAACAAACGAATATACAAATGATATGCATTCTAGCTGCAACAAGAGAGCCAGGGACCAAAAAGGAACAACAACAGTTGCGAAAGAAAACCAAACAAACACAAGCAAATGAAGAGAAAACTAGAATAAACCTCATCCTACCCGAAAGACAACAGAGAAAAAAAAAAAAAAAACATAGTTAAGGAAAACAAACAAACAAAGAGAAAACTATAATACACTTTCATCCTACCCCGAAACGACAACACAGGAAAAAAAATACAAACATAGTAAGGAAAACAAACAAACAAACAAACAAAGAGAAAACTAGAATAAACCTTCATCCTACCAGAAACGACAACAGAAGAAAAAAATACAAATAGCGATTACAAAAATAAACAAACGATCAAAACAAACAAGAAAAATTAAAAAAATACACCTTCATCCTACCCCCACCCCCCGCAAACAATAACAGAGAAAACAAAACAAACATACAACAATTTTTTTATAAAAACCTAAAACAAAACAAACAATACACAAGTTCATCCCACTACAACCCAAACAACCACTACAACAGAACAACGGCCAAACAACAAACAACCAACCAAACAACCAAACCAACAAAGAAACAAAGCAAGAAGCCGCCAACACGGCAAGCATGGATGGACAGGCCGCAATCACATAGCTGTTTCCCCTCACGTAGCAGCAATACAAGAAGATATTCATTTTTCTCTTTGCTGCCAGAAGAGCAGTCTCCATATCTCCATGTATACGTGTATACATACATGAATATCCTCATCCTCCCTTGGGAGGGAAGCAGCCACTCGCCTGGCTGGCATCATCTCATGCATATTTCACCGCTCTACCCCCCCATTACCCTTTTTCTTGTCTGGTTGTGTGTGTGTGTGTGTGTGTGTGTGTGTGTGTGTGTGTGTGTGTGTGTGTGTGTGTGTGTGTGTGTGTGTGTGTGTGTGTGTGTGTGTGTGATTCAGATTCAGATTCAGATTCAGATTCAGAATATTTTATTGCCATTTAAGTCATGTAGACTTATTTGACACAACAAAAACATCAACTATAATTATCTATTTTGGCTAAAAGTGATGTACACTAAAAAACATGTTGTATTCTACTTCTCTTTCTCTCTTTTTTCAAAACACTCATACACATATCTGATGATATCTGCTTGATATATATCAACTGTGATTATGTCACTTAATTTATGTACACAGTTTTTGCGTTCTTTGTCTCTCGTTTTGATTTTTAATAACAAATTATTTCTGAGTTCATCATATAAAATGCATTCATCAAGTAAATGAAATTCATCTTCAATTTTGTTACAGTGTCTACATTTTCTGTCCTCTCTGGATATATTTTGGTGTCTCCCTTTCTCTATCATTAAATTGTGACAGCTTGTGCGAAATTTACAATATGTCTTCTTATGAGTTTTGTTTTCATAGTTTACTAAGTATGGTTCCAATCTGTATTCTTTGGTAGCAAAATCATAAAATTTTAGTTTTGCAAACTCTTTCTTTTGGTAGATCCAAAATGTTTTATACATGTCCTCAAGTTTTCTTCTAACAGCATAACTCAACCGATGAACATTAAGAGTGCTTAATGTGTGTGTGTGTGTGTGTGTTGCGAGCGTGCGTGCGTGCGTGACAACGTAAGGCATTTTATGCAATTCTCTCTCTCTCTCTCTCTCTCTCTCTCTCTCAAGGTTCCAACATTCTTTTCATTTTATTTTTTTCTAAACATGTTAAACGATTTGTTTGTGAGGTCATTCTCATTTACGATGTGCAAACTCCATCAGCGAAAAGAAATAAGGAAAATAAATTCTGATAAAATTTTTAAAAAGGGGGAGAAGGACCAAAAAGAACCCAAAAAAAGAAAAAAAGAAAAAAAGTGTATTTCGGAGGGGAAAAAAAGAAGAAGAAATAAAGACAAAAGAAAGAAGAAAAAAAAACTTTGAAAGAGGAGAACAAATTTCTGACAGAATGAAAAAAAAAAAAGAAATAAACACAGAAAGGAAGACAAATCTCAATGTCTTCAGAAGAAGAAGAGGAAGGAAATAATAACCATTCCACATCCAGTATTCGTGTATATAAAACCCTTAGCATTTCATCTACAAAGCATGAACGTCGAAATATCCATCTTTATAACCAAGAGACGACTCTCTCTCTCTCTCTCTCTCTCCTCTCTCTCTCTCCTCTCTCTCTCTCCTCTCTCTCTCTCTCTC
>CM054138.1:75960870-75965870 GCA_028751875.1 Rapana venosa | reverse complement strand
CCTCAAGCCACAGGAGACGTTACGTTAACAGGTGACAGACAGACAGACAGACGATACATCTTATGTCTGTTAGGAACTGACCGATTGGGACGAACAGTTCGAGATGCCTGGTCTGTCTGTCTGTCGCCACCTTAACTATACCGTCTTTCTTTCTGTTGGAGAGAGATGGCTAGGCTGGGATTCATTCCTGTTTTGTGATGTAGAATAGTGGCCAGTGCGTTTGACAGGGTCGTTATCTGCTAACAGATCTGTAAGACATCCAGAGAGAGAGAGAGAGAGAGAGGGGGGGGGGGGGGGGGGGGTGGGAGAGGGAGGAAGAGAGGAGGGGGGAGAGAGACAGACAGACAGACAGACACAGACAGACAGACAGAGACAGAGAGCACGCATGTCACACTGACAGTGTGTGCTACACTCTATCACATCCCTAAAGGGATGACAGAAATCAAAGAATTTTAATTCGAGGAAAGTCAAATCAACAAAGCAAGCAACCAACCAACAAACAAACACACAAAGAGAGAAGAAACGCGTAACAACCAGCCACACCATTCACCACAGCCTTGGTAAGGATATACGCGATCTCTCTTCACAGGAAACGATGACAAACCGAGATCATTATTCACAAACACAGGACACGCTGACAAACTGAGATCATTATTCACAGACAAACACATGACACGCTGACAAACCGAGATCATTATTCACAAACACAGGACACGCTGACAAACCGAGATCATTATTCACAAACACAGGACACGCTGACAAACCGAGATCATTATTCACAAACACAGGACACGCTGACAAACCGAGATCATTATTCACAGACAAACACAGGACACGTTGACAAACAGATAATTATTCACACACAAACACAGGACACACTGATAAACTGAAATAATTATGCACAGACAAACACAGGACACACTAATAAAATGAGATGGCTATTCACAGACAAACACACTGATAAACTGAGATAATTATTCACAGACAAACACAGGACACACTGACCAACCGAGATCATTATTCACAAACACAAGACACGCCGACAAACCGAGATGATTATTCACAAACACAGGACACACTGACAAACTGAGATGATGACTATTCATCACAGACAAACACACACACACAGCAGGAACGATTGGGGAGACTTGACTACTAGTACTGCTCACTCACCTCGGCATTCTTGAGAGCCTTGATGAGAATCTGCACGGTCTCCTCATAGGACCTGCCCGTCATGCGGCCCAGCTTCTCGTACATGGCTCCTAGACAGGCGATAGCCGATCTGCACACACACACATTACATTAACATCACACATAGTTATAATATTATACATAGTGGACACACTCTGTGCCAGCTGTACATGCGTAAACTGTTTGATAATTATCTTTACAAACAGGGGGGGAATGGAGGGAGAAGAAGTTGAGAGGCTTGTGTGACAGATCATTAGGAGAGGAATGGGAGGGAGGACGGAGGACGGGGGACGGGGGGCGGGGGGGAGAGAAGATAAAGGAAATAGGAAAGAAAAATGTGATGACGACGACGACGACCATGTACCACGACAATGATGATAATAGTGATGGTGAGGAGGAGGAGGGAGAGGAAGAGAGAAGGTGGAGATGATGATGTTGATGTTGATGTTGATGATGATGGTGATGGTGGTGGTGGTGGTGGTGGTGGTGGTGGGTGATGGTGATGATGATGATGATATGATGACGACGACGACGACGATGGTGGGGGTGGTGGTGGTGGGGGGTGGTGGTGGTGGTGGTGGTGGTCGTCGTCGTCGTCGTCGTCGTCGTGAGAATGATGATGGAGCCAATGACCGACGAGTCCGAGCGTGTGCGTACGCTCATATTCATCTGTATTCGTATGACCGAGTTTTCGTCTATATGTGTGCATCTGTCACTTTCTGTCTATCTTTGTATATCACACTAGTATCTGTCAGGATACTCTCTATGAAAAAATTCATCACCCAGACCTGCCAGTCTTGCTACTATCAATTACGGCGCGTAAGCGCGATTCGCAAGTATCTGTCCACTGATGCAACTTCCAAGCTTGTCACATCTCTTATTCTTTCACGTTTAGACTACTGTAATGCTCTTTTGGCT
Organism: Rapana venosa; assembly: GCA_028751875.1. Classification (NCBI taxonomy): domain Eukaryota; kingdom Metazoa; phylum Mollusca; class Gastropoda; order Neogastropoda; family Muricidae; genus Rapana; species Rapana venosa. The sequence continues at coordinate 75,963,761 of CM054138.1, read as the reverse complement.
GGCCTACCAGCATCATCTATCCACTCTCTTCAACGCATACAAAACTCTGCAGCTCGACTGGTCCTAAGAAAGAAAAAATCTGAACACATCACTCCTCTTCTGCGATCTCTTCACTGGTTGCCTGTCTCACAAAGACTGCAGTATAAAATCAATACCCTCTGTTTCAATGTCTCCACAAATCTGCACCCTCTTATCTCTGTAACTGTCTTCACCTGTACACTCCATCCCGTTCCCTTCGTTCAGCCGCAGATACTTTGTGCTTTCGAACACCCAGATTCAAACAAACCACTGTTGGCCGTCGCTCCTTCTCTGTTTCTGGTCCATCACCTGGAATGACCTCCCTCTTTCACTTCGTCAAAAGCCTTCACTTGATTCCTTCAAATCCAGCTCAAACACACTTATTTCCTACCTGAGACTTTCCCCCCACATATCTGTCCTAATTTTCAACAGCATCTTTCACCGTCTAAGTGTTGTTCCGAGTGTGTGTGTGTGTGTTGTGTGTGTGTGTGTGTGTGTGTGTGTGGTGTGTGTGTGTGTGTGTATGTGTGTGCGTGCGTGTGCGTGCGTAGTGCGCGCGCATGGATTTCTCATTATGTTTAAGGAGAGTTGCATGCCTGTAAATGATTGAGTGCAAGCGCTTCGATTTGTTTGTTTTTTACAAGATTCAGCGCTATATAAATTCCATATATTATTATTATTATTATTCAGTCTGTCTGCCTGTCTGTGACTGCACCCACGCTCGTTCCTGCATGTGTGCGTGCATGGACGCGAGTGTGCATGCGCTGTCCGCGTTTTCCCCCCTTCGGTTTAACATCCATTCACTTCGAGATGATTTAGACAGACAGACAGACAGACTGACGCCCGTCTGACTGGCAGTAATACACCAGTAGATCATTAAACCATGATTATATCCTGACATATCCAGATGTCAGAAATCAGCATCCATCCCTCCATCCATCCATTCATTCCAAAGATGCAGGCAGGAACGAGGTCTGCTATGATCCTTCAACAGTTACACCACAGTTACACGTGTGGTGGACTGCTGCTATGACCGCTCCTAGCTGGCGGAATAGCCTACTACTAATACCACCATAATTATCTTCAGACTGACGGAAGATTCATTCATCACCATACTAGGCCTATATCTCCACTCGACCTGCCTCTGTGCGTCTCTGTCTGAGAGAGAGAGAGAGAGAGAGAGAGAGAGAGAGATGAGAGGGGAGAGAGTGAGAGAGGGGAGAGAGAGAGGAGGGGAGAGAGAGTGTGTGTGTGTGTGTGTGTGTGTGTGTGTGTGTGTTTTTGTGTGTGTGGTGTGTGTGTGTGTCAGGTCAAAATGTCTGTTTGTCGTGTGCCTTTTCAGATCTGTCTGTCTGCCCCCCCCCCCCCTCTTTTCTCTCTCTCTCTCTCTCTCTCTCATATAGCCTTCTTCTTTCAATCCCCTCTTCTTAGCTTTTCTTCTTCTGCTTTTTCCCTTTTTTTCCTCTTCCTCTTTCTTCTTTTCACGGCCTCCTTATTCTTCCTTGACGACTCCTCCTTCTTCCTCTCTTTTTCCTCCTCCTCCTCCTCTGTCTTCCTTTTTGTCCTCCCCCTTCTTCCTCTCTTTCCTCTTTCTCCTCCTTCTTCCTCTTTTTTTTCCCCCTTTTCTTCTCCTCTGTCTTTATTTTTGTCCTCCCCTTCTTCGTCTCTTTCTCTTCCTGCCATTATCATTATTTTTCTCCTCCTCCTTCTCCTCTGCCTCCTCCTCCTCCTCCTTTATCTTCTTTTGTACTAAACCCCCTGAGGAGCCGTTAGGACAGGGCACTAAAACTTTGATGCCCGGTGTCTTGAGCAAGTTAAACCTGCCCAAGCCCATCCCCTGCATAATGACTGGCCATGCCTAATAAATAACTGGTTATGACCGCTACTTTTCTGTTCTGCTCTGCTATGCTCTCTGTCGCTGTCTGTCTGTGTGTGTCTCTCTCTCACACACACACACCACACATCACACAACACACACACACACACACACACACACACACACACACACGATGTGTGTGGGTTGTTTGTTGTTGTTGTTGTTTTTTGGGGGGGTCTCTTTGAGTCAACTTTATTATTATTGGTTATGGTAATGATGTAGTTAGATATTCTTGATCAAGTTGTTTTTGTTCCTAGGTAGATGGCTTCATGGGGGAAAAAAAGCAAATGCATTGCTTATTCAAACCACTGCTTATTCAATGCATTGCTTATTCATCTGGAAATAAAATTTCTCTTGACTTGACTTCACCCCACAGACACAGACAGACAGACAGACAGACACACACACACTCATTCTCTCTCTCTCTCTCTCTCTCTCTCTCTTCTCTCTCTCTCTCTTCTCTCTCTCTCTCTCTCTCTCTCTCTCTCTCTCTCTCTCTTTGTCTTCTCTTCTCTTCTCTCCTCTTCTCTTCTCTCCTCTCCTCTCCTTCCTCTCCTCTCCTCTCCTCCTGTATTGCATCTACCAGCATATTGATTATGTATGACGCACGCGAACGCGCGTGCATGTATGTCTGTGTCTATGTGTGTACGTGTGAGTGCGTGCCTGCGTGCCTGCGTGCCTGCGTGCGTGCCAGCAGTCTGACATCTTTGCTTGATGTCAGAGTTCTCCCAAACTGCTGTGGTATCTGACGGGGACTGGAGGGGGTGGAGAAAGACAGATACTGGTGGAGGGGGAAGGGAGGGAGGGGAAGGGGGAGTACGGGGGGGGGGGGGGGGGGGAGATGTGGGGGTTAGTAGGGGTGTGTGTGATGGAACAGAAGACAAGAACATTGCCCCCCCAAAACTGCAGACGCGGTTTATATATTGCTGAGATAAATATCTGCCACTACAGGAATCGATCCCCGCTCGGCTCGGTGTTGTGTCCTTGGGAAAGACAC
>CM054138.1:75928370-75943370 GCA_028751875.1 Rapana venosa | reverse complement strand
CGGGATTTCTTTAAAAGACAACCTTCATTACAAATCCATCTTTCCAGTGCAGCTGTCTGAATCAAATCTCTCTTCTCTCTCTCTCTCTCCTTTTCTTCTCTCTCTCTTCTCTCTCTCTCTCTCTCCTCTCTCTCTCTCCTCTCTACTCTCTCTCTCTCTCTCTCTCTCTCCTCTCTCTCTCTCTCTCTCTCTCTCTCTGAAGTCTGACGATAGTTTCTTTTTAAAAAGATCATCAAAAGCTGATAACAAACAGAACCTTGTTAATCAAGTGTCTAATAAGTAATACGATCAAGTGTCGAATGATTACATGGCAAATAATCAAAGAGAAGCAATAGGAACCAAGGGTTGCTTAAATGAGACCCCAGGTTATTAAATTTGATTACCCATGAAAGGTGAGAGAGAGAGAAGGAAAAAGAGGGGGAGAAGGTGTGAGAAAGAGAGAGAGAGAGGAGAGAGAGAGGAGAGTGTGTGTGTGTGTGTGTGTGTGTGTGTGTGGTGTGTGTGTGTGTGTGTGTGTGTGTGTGTGTGTGTGTGTGGTGTGTGTGCGTGCGTGTGTGTATGCTCGTGCGTGGTGCGCTCGAGCGAGCGCGTAAAAACAAAAGAACAGCAGAACTTCTTTGTGTTTTTTTTAAACTGGAGGCAAAAACCTATACCTATTCTCTTTGGTTTGTGGGCGACGGCAACTCCCACGTAGGTTTTCTTCCATTTCGCGGGGGGAGGGGGGGGGGGGGGCAAAAAAATCCGCCTCTGACAATGTACTTAGTGCCATACACAGTAGGTCGCGACATTCACAAGAGAAATAAGATTCCCCTCTCACAAACTCCCACCCTCTTTTCCCCCAAAGCTTTCAACACACTTTCTAATACACATCTACCAAGGTCACAATATTCACCAGTCGAGGAAAATCACCAACGAGAGACAAGGTCTAGTTTTGTTTGGTTTTGTATTGTATTTTCAAAGATAACACTGCATGAAAAAAAAAAATCAACGTTGACATTTTCTTGGGAAAGTGCTTTGTTTTCACCACAAAGAGTGAATAGTTTTATGAACTGAACTATGCCTTTGCAACCATGACCTGAAAGCTAAGTTCATAAAATAAGTGATATAGTCTGCGATCGATGCTTGATGTTTTCCTGGCTGAAATTCGATAATCATCACAATAGCAGTCATTTCCTACATAATTTTCACAATTCTGTCCAAAATAAAAATAAAGGGTTGTTTTTGTTCGCTTTCGTTGATAGTGTGTGTGTGTGTGTGTGTGTGTGTGTGTGTGTGTGTGTGGTGTGTGTGTGTGTGTTGTGTGTGTGTGTGTGTGTGTATGTGTGTGTGTGTGTGTGTGTGTGTTGTGTGTGTGTCTGTGTGCGCGCGAGTGTCTGTGTGTGAGTGCGTGCGTGTCTGCTGCGTCCTGTTATCATTATCGCCATTAAATTTACGAGTGAAACGAAACTCCTTTTCTCTGACGAGATATCTTAGTGTTTTTTTAAATTCCAAATTTAGAATTTTCAAATTGAATTCTGACCTTTTTCTGAGGCAAACAACATAAAAACGACAATTGAGAAGTGATAACTCCATTGACATCATCCCCCCCCCCCCCCCCCCCCCCCCCCCCCCCCCCCCCCCCCCCCCCCCCCCCCCCCCCACCACACAACACCGTTATAACTGGCTGGCTGGCAAGACGGTGTGCTAGAACTGATCGTGGGTCAGAGTGACCTCCAGATTCTACAGAAAAGCGTGTGTGGGGTTTTTTCGGGTTAGAAAATATCGTCTTTTTTTTTCCCTAGCACATTACTTCTTCACAGTCTTCTTCTTCTTTTCGATGCCTTGTTTTACACTAAGAGACCAGTTCGCCTAAGGAATGTAGCAGTCGTCTGTATGGCATCCACCGGCCCGTACAGTTTTCCTTCTAGGGGTAATGGGTTCGGCCACATTTCCTCTCTCAGCTGCCTGAAGGCCCTGCAGTCCTGCAGGATGTGGCTAGTGTCTTGCTCAGCTTCCCCACATGAGCACATGGGGGAGGGTACCACTTTCATCTTCCTGTGCAGATGTTGGTTCAGCCTGCAGTGGCCTGTTCTTAATCGGAAGATGGTCACCTGGTCTTGTCTGGTGAGGCTGTGGTAGCTGTCTGGTGGTGGCGTTTTCCTGTAGAGAGCCTTAATGATGGTCTTGCTCTCTGCAAGGCAGACAGGGTTTTCGGGCTGTTCATCTCGGGCGCCTATCTTGGCCATTCTGTCAGCTTGCTCATTGCCCTCGATGCCACAGTGTGAGGGGATCCACTGCAGCACGGTGCGAAGACACTGGATGTTATGTAGTGCCATCTCTAGTTGTGGAAGCTGGCCGCTGTTTAAGGCTTGCAGCACAGACAGAGCGTCGGTCAGAAAGACGACCTGGGTGTTGTGATCCACTCTGCTGCGGATGGTGTTTGCTGCAAGGATGATCGCTTCCACTTCGGCCTTGTAGTTGGTGCAGTAGACGCCGGTTGCTATTGACCGAGTCTCCCATTCTCTGCTGGGATACCAGATGTAGGCCCCAGCTCCTCCACATCTGGTGGCATCTGTTGCAGAGCCGTCTGTGTAGACGTGGAGCCATGCCTCGTGAGGGTATTGATCTTCTATCATGGCTGCCGTTAGAGTTCTTTTGACAATGTCGCCCTGTTCAGTTTTCTACTTCTTCACAGTGATTTTACCTTTTGTGAGGGTATATATTACATATTAATGTCGTAGGTAGGGTGTGTGTAAGTATGTATGAATGTGTGCGTGTGTGTGTGCGTGCGTGCGTGTTGTGTGTGTGTGTGTGTGTGTGTGTGTGTGGTGTGCAGGCGTGGCTGTGGGTGTGTGTGTGTGTGTGTGTGTGTGTGTGTGTGTGTGTGTGTGTGTGTGTGTGTGTGTGTGTGTGTCGGCGTGAGCGAATGTGTGTGAGGAAACACCTCGTATATATTGCAGATATGTAGGGACGACTCTTCCTCCACACTCTGCAGACGACTCTTCTCCACACTCTGCACACCCCCTCCCTTTCTCTCTCACACACACATTCTCTCTCTCTCTCTCTCTCTCTCTCTCTCTCTCTCTCTCTCTCTCTCTCCTCTCTCTCCTCTCCTCTCTCTCCTTCCTCTCTCTCTCTCTCTCTCTTCTCTCTCCTTCCTCTCTCTCTTCTCTCTCTCTCCTCCTCCTCTCTCTCCTCCTTCTCTCCTCTCCCTTCCTCTCCTTCCCTCTCTCCTCCTCCTCCCCTCTCTCTCCTCCTCTCCTCCTCCTCTCTCTCACCACCTCCCTCCTCCTCCTCTCCTCTCCTTCTTCATTTTGTGGGGACGTCTTAATGAAAAACCACTCAAACCCCAAACGCAACACTAGCAGTTTTATTCTCACCACACTCGTACCCACAAGCAGCGATGAATGACGACTTTGTATTGACAAGATATCATAAAACCTAAAAATGAAAACATCGCAAGAAGCAAGGCAATAGCAGTAAATGATACCATACGAGAACACCAGAATTTTTTTTTTTTATAAATTTAAATCATAACGACAACGACGAAGATGATAGCGACGACGCCAAAACCCTCTCGAGACCTTAAACAAAACTGAAGGTATTGTTGTTCTTCCGCGTGTGGTTGATGTCTATAGGCTTACAGACGCGACTCTTTGTCGTAGATTCAAGTGCACTTACAGACTCTTAAAAAATACAGACAATGGACAGCTTTGATGCCCGCTTGAAGTTTCTTGGAGTGCTTTTCATTTGGGGCGAGTTGAGGAAAGAGGACAAGATTATGAAGGAGATAGCGGGGTGTCTGTGTGGGGTGACTGTGTGGGGAAGGTATAAGGGGTGTCTGTGAAGAAGAAATTAGATTTTGACCCTATCTTCTACTACTTCTTGATAACTCTCCTCCCTCCCTCCCTCCCTCCATCTCTCTCTCACGCACACGCTCGCACACACGCACACGCGCACGCGGACACACACACACATAGAGCTTTTTCCAGTCACACTGCCCCTGTCCGACTATACCTTCTGACATGGGCAGATGGCCTGGTCCACTACAATATTCGACTGTTTTCTTTCTCTCTCTCTCTCTCTCTCTCTCTCTCTCTCTCTCTCTCTCTCTCTCTCTCTCTCTCTCTCTCTCTCTCTCTCTCTCTCTCTCTCTCTCTATCGAGACAGGCAGAGGCAGAGGCAGGCAGACAGATCTACATACATATAGACATATATAGACAGAAAAAAAGACAAAATGACAGCGACAAGATGAACACACACACACACACACACTGAGAAAGAGAGAAAGTGACCGAGAGATGAAGAGAGAGACAGAAACAGAGACAGAGACAGACAGACAGAAAAAAAAAAGAGTTAGTGGATGGCCAGAACAGACAAACAGACAGGAAGACAAGACAGACTGACAATCTCTCTGGTTCAATCATCTCCAAGAGAAAGTCAAGAAAGCATTGATCCCCCCCCCCCCACCCCCCCCACCCCACCCCAAACCACAGAAAGCCCCATGGTGATTTTTTAAACAAAAAAAACAAAAACAAAAGAACAACACAAAAAACAACACAAAACCCGAAACCGAAAACAAAAACAAACAAACAAAAAAACCTTTAAAACTTCTGAGATCGATAAGGGGACAGGCTGTGAACTGAACGAAAGGAAGGCCCCAGTTCAATAAATTCCACAGGCAGCCCACGCTTCACCTCTGCTTCCCAGCCCGTCATCCCAACGTTACCACGAATCAATCAATCAATCAATCAATAACGGCATTTCCATGTAGGTAGTAACCCTTTTTTTTTTTCCTCATGTTTATATGAGTCTTACAACTACCGTAGCTGATCGATCTGGTGTATCATGTTTCTCCATATAATTTTCTCAGACTGAACGCAGTTCTGCCATTATTTGATATGGTGGGAGGGGGGGGGGATCAAAACGAGTCGGGGGGGGGAGGGGGGGAGGGCCGTCTTTTTACATTCGTATCTTTACTCTTTTTTATCCACCAGAGTGGATTAGCACAGGAAGAGAATTCGATCAAGCGCCATCCTTTTGTCGCAGAGGGTACACCATCTTCACAGGCGCTGAATGTGTGTTAGGCCTAGCGCGCCTTGCTTTATTGTCTCCTCCGAACAACTCAGATTCTGGGTACTACCCAAGGTTGAATTGTTTGGTGCCTGTGTGTGTGTGTGTGTGTGTGTGTGTGTGTGTGTGTGTGTGTGTGTGTGTGTGGTGTGTGTGTGTGTGTGTGTGTGTGTGTGTGTGAGAGAGAGAGAGAGAGAGGAGGGGGGGGGGGCTTTTGGTGTTTTTGTTTGGGGCTTGTTTTTGTCACTTTGTCCAGTTTGTTGTTGTTCTTTTGTGTTTGATTGTTTCGTTTGTTGTAAGGGGGGGGGGGGGGGGGGGGGCGCTTGGGGGTTTTGTGTTTTCTGGGGATGGGTGTTTGATTGGGAGAGAGTGTTTTGTGGGGTAATAGGGGGCGGGGATAAGAAAGACTTCAAGCCAGATTTGAACCACAAACCTTTTATTGATACGCACACCCTTCTATTCTCGAGATCTCACCCAAACAAATAAAACCCTCTCACATAATCACCCAAAATATTAAGTAGCCAGTGTACTGACTAAAGAGGCTGAGACAACCACATCAAAATAATATCCTCAGCCATCTACTTGGGGGGGGGGGGGGGGGGGGGCCTCTCATTTTTTGTTCTACTTCCAGTGTCATCTTTCTCCAAGCATCTCTCTGACCAGTGGAAGACCAAAAAAAAAATAATAATAAAAGGCCAGGAACACTGTAACAGGCACACGGCACTACCACCAGAATAGCAGCAGGAGCGGGTGGTAGGTAGTGATGCGAAACACTAGCTGGCAAGGTAGACACAGCACGTGCAGCAGTGATGGCGACAACCCTACTATTGCACGCCCACTGCCTGGCCTGACCTGGCCTGGCCTGGCCTTTCTCGGCTGACGACGACGACGACGACGATGATGATGATGATGATGATGATGATGATGATGGTGGTGGTGGTGGTGGTGGTGGTTTTCTTTTCGTCTGGGACATTGATGGACCCGCTAATGATATTCATGGACAAGATGTTACGTCTGCTGGTAGGCCTAATGGCTGGCTGGCTGTCTGTCTCTGTATGTATGTGTCTGCCTGTGTGCGCTGTGTGGTGTGTGTGTGTGTGTGTGTGTGTGTGTGTGTGTGTGTGTGTGTGTGTGTGAGTTCTCTCTCTCTGTTTCCCTCTCTGTCTCTGAGCTAGTAGCTCGCTCTCTCTCTCTCTCTCTCTCTCTCTCTCTCTCTCCTCTCTCTCTCTCTCTCTCTCTCTCTCTCTCTCTCTCTCTCTCTCTCTCTACTTCCATAGGCACTGTCTCATCAAAGGATGCAGACACAGACAAATTAACACCCAAGAAAGACAAAAACAGAGAGACTAAAGGACAGAGACAGAGCACATGCAATCTCTCTCTCTCTCTCTCTCTCTCTCTCTCTCTCTCTCTCTCTCTCTCTCTCTCTCTCCTCCCTCCCTCTCTCCCTCCCTCCCTCCTTCCCTCCACATTATCTCATGCATAGACAAAGACTCAGACAGACAAAGGCGCATTAACAAACACAAAAAGACCGGAAAACAAAAAACAAAAACAAAAAAGAACGAGACAGACAAAAGGACAGAAAGAGACACTGGCAATCTTTCTAGATCAATAACCTCAAGGAAAAGTCAAGAAGACAGCATTGATCCTTGCACTGCACTGCACTGCACTGCACATGCACAGAACTGCAGCAAACCCCATGATGAATGGAAATTTTAAAAAATATTTCCAGAAAAAGAGAGAGACACAGATAGAGGAGGGAGAGAGAGAAAGGAGGGAGGGAGAGAGGAAGAGAGGGGGGAGGAAGGGAGAGAGACAGAGACAAACAGACAGACAGAGAGATAAAACAAGCAGACAGACAGAGAAAACAGGCAGACAGTCAAACACGCAGGCATACAGACAAAACGGGCAGTCAGACAGACAAAACAGGCAGACAGTCAAACACAGGCATACAGACAAAACGGGCAGTCAGACAGACGAACAGATTGACAAACAAATTGACAGACAGAATATGCATATTTTAAGGTAAATGGATTAGCACAAAGCTCCTTTTCACAGTGCCCTCAAGAGAGAGAGAGAGAGAGAGAGAGAGAAGAGAGAGAGAGAGAGAGAGAGAGAGAGAGAGAGAGAGAGAGAGAGAAGAGAGAAAGAGAGAGAGAGAGACAGACAGACAGACGACAGACACACACACACACACACACAACACACACACACAGAGGCAGGCAGGCAGGCATAGAGATAGACACACGGAGATACAGAGAGACAGAGAGACAGACAGACAGAGACAGAGTTAAAGAGACAGAAAGACAGACTGAGACATAAACAGAGAGAGACAGAGAGACAGAGAGGATGAAGAGGATGAGGAGGAGGAGAGAGAGAGAAGAAGAAGAAGAAGAAGAAGAAGAAAGAAGAAGAAGAAGAAGAAGAAGAAGAAGAAAAGAAGAAAACGAAGAAAACGACGACGACGACGAACGACGACGAGGAGGAGAGGAGGAGGAGGAGGAGAAGAAGAACAAGAACAAGAACAGAAGAAGAAGAAGAAAAGACCAAAACAACAACAAACAATAACAGCAGCAGTAAAGAACAAAAAGAACAAGAACAAGAAGTAGCAAAGAAAGAAAGCTCTAGACGCACCAAAAACCCAAAAACCCCACTCAGCTCAGATTGATCACAGGCCAGGCTAGGCCGTGAAGGAAAGCTGAAAGGCAATGGCCGGGCCTGTTTGAACAATCGGTTCTGCAGTCTGCCCACGCTCTGCTCCTTCCTCACCTTGTCATCACACGGTGCACACCAATCAATCAGTCAGTCAATGACCATGTCCTTTCCTTCTCTCTCAATCACCGTCTTTACGACTCTTTCAATGGCAGTTTCTAATCCGAATCGTGCTATATAATTTATGTTTGTCTCCAATCTTCTCAGATGAAAAGCCATTCTATTTTAAAGCAAACCCAACCACCACAAGGCCCTCCAACCCCACCCGCTTTCGAAAAAACAAACAAAAGTAAACTTCATCAAATTTTGTTGTGTTCTGCTTTGTTTTGTTTTGTTTGTTTTTAAACTTTAAAAAATCTGTGTGAAGCCTTAAAAATGCAGCTGTCTCCTGATGCTGATGACGATGACGATGATGATGATGATGATGATGCATGGGGAAAACTTTTTTCCTGCTTCCATGCTTATCGTTTTGCCGAGAGATGAGAGTGGATATTTTAAGGGAAAGAAGTTGGCCAGACCTCTCCTGGTGCCATGAGCAAAACATCATGCATGTGACGACTATGACTCTCTGATTAGGAGGCTTGACTCGCACAGTCCTTATGTGCTGCAGCCCTGGGGCTGGTTGGCCTTTGAGAACAATCTCCAAACACTCGACTGTCCTTATGCAATTTGTGTCGCGAGAGATGGGGATGTACTGTGGGCAAGGCATCTCCACTAATAATCAAATTTCTGCCCAGTTTCCAAAAGCAGCTGCTTCCTCTCTGTTTGGAGGTCATCGCGACGACGACGGAAAAATACATGCATGTGAGCTTTAAACATTATTTTGTACTGTGCATATAACCTTCTATTCTTGTCCCATCGGAAATTTCGCATCCAAGCGCCTGCACTGAATGTCGGGGCTGTTTTTGGTGTGGTGCGCGAGTGTATGGTGTGAAAGAGAAGGTGGGAAGAGAGAGGAGGGAGAGAAGAGAGGGAAGAGAGAGCAGAGGCGAGAGAGAGGTGGAGAGAGAGTGGGGGGAGAGAGGGAGAGAGAGAGAGAGAGAGGGGGGAGAGAGAGAGAGGGAGAGGAGAGAGAGAGAGAGAGAGAGAGAGAGAGAGAGAGAGAGATGACTGAGAGAGAGAGAGGAAGAAAAGGAGACGGAGAGGAAACGGAAGAGTTGGGGAGGGGGGGTAGCGGAGCATCTTTGAATCAAATTTCAATCATGAAACCTTTAAGGGATGTATAGCTATATGTTCTTCTTCAATCCCCACCCCTAACAACCACACATACATATAACACAACGTCACAAAATCAGTGACAGAACATGTAGAGATACCCAAACTACCCCCAACAACCTTTTTCTTTGTTCTGTTTGTTGCTCTCCCATGTTACCCTTCTTCCTTCATGGAGAATCCATGAAATCAGCAAAAGCCAGCAAAGACGGGTACAAAAAGAGAGAATAATCTATTAATAACCCTGTCGGTCAGTGTCACTGAATGCCAACGGCTGACACCGTACACGGTGATGCCCACAGGTGAGACAGGTGAGAGAGAGAGAGAGAGAGAGAGAGAGAGAGAGAGAGAGAGAGAGAGAGAGAGAGAGAGAGAGAGAGAGAGAGAGAGAGAGAGACCCTCTTTCTCCAGCAATTACTATGACAGTTGGTTACAGGTTGAGGCAGAGAGACAGGCTACATACAGGCACCATTCACACACAACCAGAGGGATAGGAGCGGCAATGATATATATGATGCGGCGATGATATATATGATGCGGAACACTGCTGGCAGGCAGACATACACACAGCAGTGGCAACAACCCTACGCCCACTGACGTGCCTTCTAATTCCCTGGCTACTGCTGCTGCTGCTGCTGCTGCTGCTGCTGCTGCTGCTGACGATGCTGATGATGTTGCAGGTTTAGTTTAGTCTGGGACCTTAAGGGAGCCGCTAATATGGACAAGATGTTACGTCTGGAGGTTCTGGTCTCTCTGCGTGCGTGCGTGCGTGTGTGCGTGCGTGCGTGCATGCGTGTGTGTGTGTTTCTCCCCCCTCCCCCCCCCCCCCCCCCCCCCTCTCTCTCTCTCTCACGATCAAACAAGAGGAGACTAACTTGAACCCCAAACTTCACCACAAAGTAAGTATCTACTCCTGTCTGTCTGGAACATCAGACAGAAACAGTGGGAAGCGGGGATTTTTTCAGGGGGGTTTTTTCCCTACAATCCCACTTTGCTTCCTTTTTCGTCTTTTAAACTGCCATATAGACAGAGTGAACATGCACTAGGAAACCTTTCATAAAAATTAAAGAAAAATGAAGGGAAAGGGCGAAAGAACACTATGAAGGAGAAGCCCAGGAAACTTCCCTGTTCGCTGTTTGGCAATCAGAAGCCATGGCATGAGGTCCGACTTAAAAGAAAACAAAATGCAAGAACAAATTTTTAAAAAAGAAAATGATAGAAAAGAGAAAGAAAGCACACCACAAAATGCAATTAAAACGCCACAAGGGACTGGGTGTACAACTGATATATATCAGACAGCGCTGCCACACTGCACACAAGCACACAAACAGGCCATTTTACTGTCAGTTATTATCATTCATAATGCGTGATTCCGCCCCGTCCCTCCTAACCTATACCCCCCACACGTGTGTGTGTGTGTGTGTGTGTGTGTGTGTGTGTGTGTGTGTGTGTGTGTGTGTGTGTGTGTGTGTCAAGTCAAGTCAAGTCAAGTCAAGTCAAGTCAAGTCAAGTCAAGTCAAAATTTTATTTCCAGATGGTACATTGAATAAGCAATGCATTTGCTTTTTTTCATCAAGCCATCTATCTAAGAACAAATTTCGTAATGATTATACTAAGTCACTACATTATAGCATCATTTACCATTAAATTAAAACCAGTAAAAAAGAAAAAAAAGGAAAAACTCGTTAAGGAAATACATTGAAAATACAAATTACCACATATACATATACACGCACACACATACTCATGCACACCTGTGCGCGCTCACGTGTGTGTGTGTGTGTTCAATTTCATTTAACGTCTTATCACAAGTTGTGTTATTAGACGGAGTGTGTGTGTGTGTGTGTGTGTGTGTGTGTGTGTGTGGTGTGTGTGTGTGTGTGTGTGTGTGGTGTGTGTGTGTGTGTGTGTGTGCGTGCGCGCGCGCGCGCGTGCGTGCGTCCTTGCGTGAGTGCGTGCGTGCGTGCGTGCGTAGAGCGCACGCGCGTGTATGCGTGCGTGCCTATATGTCTAATATCCCAATCAAGTGGGCACACGCACTCACAAGCACATACATACTTGCAAAACACACGCATACCCTTCTCCGCGACAGGAAACACACACTTTAACCGGAGCATTAGTTTACTCCTAGTCACTGGTCAAGCATCTGCTGAGTGGATTTCAGGACTCTTTGAAGATGGAATATGGTTTTCTGGCCGTTTTACTGCGGCAATGTCTTTTTTTTAATGTAGCCCTTTAAGGAAAAAGACACTACTACTACACACAAAAAACACCCCCCCCCCCCCCCCCCCCCCCACCCCCACCCCCCAAAAAAGAACCCCCAAAAATCAACAACAACAAAACTACTAAAACCGAAAACCGCCCATAAGATTATAAAAGTACGCAGGTTGTTTGTGAGTGAGTACAAGTGTTTAGACTAGGAGCGCCGGCAGAAATAGCAAACCACCCTGCAACCAACGCAGATGGGTTGCTGCTGTCAAGAGACTCTCTCTTTCCCTGGCTTTTCCTTTCCTCCTCACCTCTCTTGACTCGGCGGCACACCTGGGACGATGCATTCCTGGGCATCCTACACGTACGTGATGACACACGCTCTTGAGAAAGAGAACCCTGAAAGCCACACAGGTGTTCTACTGGGCCCTTTACTTAGCAGATAATACATCCGCAAACAGTTTCCCACGGGTGGAAGACCGGCAGAAAAAAAAATGCTGGGGAAAATTCCGCAACAGTTTCCACGGGTGGAAGACCGGCAGAAAAAAAAACTGCTGGGGAAAATTCGGCAACACTTTCCACGGGTGGAAGACCGGCAGAAAAAAAAACTGCTGGGGAAAATTCGGCAACAGTTTCCACGGGTGGAAGACAGGCAGAAAAAAACTGCTGGGGAAAATTCGGCAACAGTTTCCACGGGTGGAAGACAGGCAGAAAAAAAAACTGCTGGGGAAAATTCGGCAACAGTTTCCACGGGTGGAAGACAGGCAGAAAAAAAACTGCTGGGGAAAATTCGGCAACAGTTTCCACGGGTGGACGACATGCAGAAAAAAAAAACTGCTGGGGAAAATTCGGCAACAGTTTCCACGGGTGGAAGACAGGCAGAAAAAAGTGCGGGGGAAAATTCGGCAACAGTTTTCACGGGTGGAAGACAGGCAGAAAATAGTGCGGGGGAAAATTCGAGATAATGTCATTTCTATGGGCTATAGCAATCTTGATCGAGTATTGCAACTAAAGTTGCTATAAAAACGGCACAACAATGCCTTTGTTCACGAAAATGCGACGAAATGTAATGTTTTAAACTTCTTCTTTTTTTATCCTTGGAGGTTTTTCAGGATAGGAGTTTGGGGCTGGGGTGGGTTTTTTATTGTTGTTTTGTTGTTGTTTTGGGGTTGTTGTTTTTTGTTTTTTTGTTTTTTTGTTTTGGGGGGGGGGGGGGGTTGTTGTTGTTTTTTGGGGGGGCTGTTTGTTTCTTTCTTTTTGGGGAGGGGGATAATCATTTAGGGGTGGGGGTGTTTTCTTTTTTTCTTTTTCCCTTTTTTTTTTGGGGGGAGGGGGTTGCTCTTCTGGGAGGGTTTTCATTACCTGCATTATGCAGACAAAAGCCCATAATTTTCAAACAAACATATCTCTCTTTCCCTCTCGCTCTCTTACCAACAATCCCCTTTCTAGAGCTTTTGCAAAAACAGCAATCCCCCCCCCCCCCCCCCCCCCCCCCCCCCCCCCCCCCCCCCCCCCCCCCCCAAGACACTGGAATCAAACAAAAAACCCTAATATAAAAAAAAAGTTAAGGGACAGGGGGGGGGGTATGTTCCATGTTGCGTCGCAGTGATAAACAATCTTTCGATGAAAGCACCACCTGCTCCTCAATTCGTTCCACCTCAAGAGGAAACAGCCCCAGATACACGAGGAAAACCTCTTTTTTCCTGACAAAAAAGTAGCAAAGGGAAACACATGAGGAAAGGCCCTGGAAACGATCACCATTGCTCACTGAGTCCAATTATAAGCCATGCCAGACGCATGGTCTGGCTTCAAACGGAAATCATTAAAAACAGAACAGGGAAGGAAAGGCAGGAAGAGGGGAGGTGGGGGGATGGCGGGGTGGGGAGAGGGGAAGGGGAATCACATACACTGGAAGAAGGTTCAGTTACTTTTTTCTTTTTCTGAGGAAAGGGGAAATACAAAAAGGGTACCTTTCTAAAAATTAACAATGTCATATTCTTTCTTGTTATTGTTGGAATTGCTGGCGTTGTTGTTGCTGCTGCAGCTGCTGTTGTTGTTGTTTATTGTTGTTGCTCCTCTTCCTGCTCCTCCTCCTCCTGCTCCTGCTCCTCTTCTTCTTCTTCTTCTTGGTCTTCTTCTTCTTCTTCTTCTTCTTCTTTATTCCGGGCAAAGCTCTTGAGGATCACTACAGTACACTACTGTTGAGATTTATGTGTATATATGCTACTGTTTTCCTACATCACCTCAGTCTGATTTCGGAAATGACACCCAAACAGAACACCGACGCGCAAGCGCGCACGTGCTCACATACAGAACCTCAGTTTAACTTAAATCCCACTAGTAGAACTGGAAGGATGCTGGAAGAGACATAAATGCTGGCTCTGAAATGAAAGCCTTTTCCAACCTGGGGCCACAAGCGGGATTTGAACAGGTGACCCATAGATCAACGATCAAGCAATCCTACCCAATCAGCCAGCCAAAAGGGTACTTTTTTCCAAACAGCACCCCTCTGCACTTGGCTTCAGCTGCGGGAGGGGCTGGGAAAGACAAGGAACAGGTCGAGGGAGGGAAGAAGGGATGATAAATGACAGACAGAGAGAGAGAGAGAAGACGTGGAAACTCCAAGGGAAGGTGGTAACCATGCGGAAAATTGCAGGCAGATAGAATATTGGTGGCAGTGGTGGCATCCCGTTCACCACTGCACCAGGTAGTACAGAGGAAAACAGGCGCACGTACCCCAATACAACTTCTTCATCACTGCAAGACTGTTTATACAGAAAGATGAGAGACAGACAGAGACAGAGACGCGAGAGAGAGAGGGGGGGGGGGGGGGGGAAAGACCTACCAGTTCAAAACTGTTTTGTATTTTGCGGCAAGGGGCATCAGATTTCACTGACCCGGCTCATGAATAGAGTCCCTCCCAACCCAACCCAACCCTGTGTGTGTGTGTGTTGTGTGTGTGTGTGTGTGTGTGTGTGTGTGTGTGTGTGTGTGTGTGTGTGTGTGTGTGTTGTATGTGTGTGTGTGTAATTATTTTCAATTGTGTTTTTTTATTTGTTGTGTATTCTTTTATAACGAGGATAATGGAATAAGCACTTATGTGCTTTTTTAAGTCCAGTCCCCGTGTGTATGCGGTTTTGTAAATTGTCATCTGTTCCCACCGGCACACAATTGTCTACTCTTACGAAAAGCGGAACAGGATTTTAACGTGTGCGCAAGATGTTCTGCGTGCGTTTGCACACGGGACCTCGGTTTATAGTCTCATCCGAAGGACTTTTGGGGAGAGTGGAGTCTGCACTGATGTTAACTCCAGGGGAAAATATCCCCTTGAATGGGAATCGAACCCGGGTTGTCAGATTGCGAGCGCAATGTTCTGACCACTAGGCTATCCCGTCCCCCTGTGTGTGTGTGTGTGTGTGTGTGTGTGTGTGTGTGTGTGTGTGTGTGTGTGTGTGTGTGTGTGTGTGTGTGTGTGTGTGGTAGGTGGTGTGTATGTGTACGTGTGTGTGTGTGTGTGGGGGGGGGGGGGGGGGGGGGGGGGGGGGTACGAGTGTGTGTGTATAAGTACTATTATTTTCTCAAAGGGTGATGGTAACCATGTGGAAAATTGCTTGCAGATAGTATATTAAAGACAGTGGCAACTTCTTCCCCACCAGTCTTTGAATAAATTGATATATTATGTGTCTTGATGGGTTATTTTTGTCTTAGCTTTGGTGGTATCTAACAGCTGCGTGAGTGTGGCGTCAGAGTGATGCTATATGGATACTTGCATGTGATTGTCTGTTTGTCAGTGTGTCTGTCTCCAACTTGCATGTGATT
>CM054138.1:75910870-75918370 GCA_028751875.1 Rapana venosa | reverse complement strand
AGACCATGAGTGGTGGTCTAGGCGCTAGTCTTTCGGATGAGACGATAAACCGAGGTCCCGTGTGTTACACGTAATTATTTAGCGCACGTAAAAAAAAACCCACGGCAACAAGAGAGTTGTCCCTGGCAAAATTCTTAGAAAAAAGCCACTCTGATAGGGAAACAAATACAGCTGCAGGAAAAAAAAAAAAAAGAAAAAGAAAAAAAAAAAAAGGGTGAAAGGGTGGCGCAGCGCTAAGTAGCGACGCGTTCTCCCGCTCTCCCCGGGGAGAGCAGCCCGAATTTCAACTTAAAGTGGTATGAAATAAAATCTGAGCGCTTTGATTTGTTGCTTTACAAGATTCAGCGCTATATAAATTCCATACATTATTATTATTATTATTTCCCGGTGGCTACTAGCGGTGGTAATTTGGTCCCGGAGCATGCTGTTTCCTGTCGTTGACTCCATGGCTTGGGCCAACGGGATTTTTTTTTTTTTTTTTTGGGGGGGGGGGGGGGGGGGAGGAGGGGGGGGAGGCGGGAGGGTGTCCTACGATCTATCTAAATTATTCAGTTAGTCTGATGGAATTTCTCTTTCCCCATAGGCAATGACGCTTTTTTGAAGCCGGTCAGTCATTTGTCGAGGGATCCACAAATTGTATACATGTTTTATTTTGCTTTGACTCGAGCTGTGTTCTGCGCTAACAAATTCTGAATTCATGCCATGCTGAATCAGAAGTCTAGTAAGCAAGGCACCGCGGCGGGTTCGATTCCCGTCTGAATCCAGACTTTTTGTTGCCCCCCCCCCCCCCCCCCCCCCCCCCCCCCCCCCCCCCACCAGCTCTGGACACACAATTCTGAAGAACAAAGCTACTCTCCGAGGGAAACAGATACATCCCTGACAAAATAGTTTTTCCGTTTTAAAAAAAAAAGTGTTGTGGTGCTTGTGCCGAAGAGCTCTTCCACGGGAGTGTAGTGCGAAAATCAAGAGAGATAAATCTGAGAAGATTGAGAGCTAGATACAATTATATACAGTCTTATTAACAAGTGATATGCACCCCCAAAAATGGATATTGAGAATTTTATTTACTTTAGTGTATTCAATAACTGACATTTGAATACTAAATATTTCATATTCAATACCTATTATTTGACGGGGCTTTGGGTGTGTGTTTTTTCTTTGACTGAGTGTGTGTGTGTGTGTTGTGTGTGGTGTGTGTGTGTGTGTGTGTGTGTGTGTGTGTGTGTGTGTGTGTGTGTGTGGGAGGGGGGGGGGGGGGGGTCTCTTCCTCAAGTAGAGCTCAAATAATCGCCAATGGTGAGATGTTGCGCATGCGACCGTTCCCCCCACCCACCATTAAGATAACCACATTCCACCTTCGGTGATATCTCAACACGACACCAGTATCCATGCATTTTCTAAATTCTGTCGTCCGTTCCCGCCGGCACGCATTGGCTTATTCTTCCAAAAGGCAGAACTGAATTTATCGTGTGTTCTACGTGCGTTCGCACACGCCTCTGGGCGTCTCGATGGTACCTCAAACCTGGGATTGATTCTGGGCCGTCGGATCGCGTTGTAACTGACGAATTTCTCCCTAAACTCAGTGAAGAGTCCCATCAGCGCCTCTCTGAAACTTACAGAATCTGTAACTTGGGCAAGATGAACCTGGAGAAGCCCATCCCTCTCCAAGTCAAACATTGCATGCTGGGTCTGTTCATATCATCCACACCATCGCTCATTGCTAGCTGGCCTACTCGTGTGCAAAAAGTGGATAGATTCTCAGCGTGTGTGCAAGACATTATGCGATCCTCTACAGGCGGGACCTTGAACGACTGACCCCATAATTAGCCCGAGTTAATGAGTGACTTGATGGTCAAGTCAAGTCTTCCCTGCCCAGCCCCTAAAGGGCAACAATGCACACGCACACTACACGTTATTTCCGTTAAGTCAAAGCAAGACAAGGCCTGATCAATGCTATCTTCGGTCTCTTTCACTGATATTCACTCCAGGGGGGAAATTCCCTTGTACTGGCCACTCGGGAGTCTCAGTGGTGGCCGGAACCTGGGCTCAATCCTGAACCATCAAATCGCGAGTGCAACGCTCTAACCCTTGGGCTATCCCGCTCTCCCTCCCCTCCCCTCTCCTTTCCATTGAAGATATCTAGATGCAGTATTATTCAGGGACCCCCTCCCCCACCCCCCTCCACCCAAAAAAAAATAAAAAGACAAGAGAGGAAATTACAATGCAGACATCTAGACGCCATACTCCCCAGGTGCAAATTACTGTTCACGATAAAGATTACAATGCAGACATCTAGACGCAATGTTCTCCAACAAAACAAAAACAAAAAGTTATCAAAAATACAAAGCAAATTTCTGAACGCAATACTCTCCTGGTGTAAATTATTCTTTTCATGATGAAAATTAAGATGTACATGTACATAAACATGCAAAAACTCCCAAAGAGAAAATTACTCATTTTAATTCTCATGAAGACCTCCAAAATAATCATACTGGCATGAACACGCGATACTCCCATGAATAAAATTACTCTTTTTACGAAGAAAATCATAATGAAAAATCAAAATTTCCTTGTAGATATCAAAGCGCGATTTTCTCAAAGAAATTTACTCTTCTAATGGAGAAAATCATAAGAACTCCAAAATTGTAATGTAAACATGCAACACTGTTCCCCCCGCCCCGCCCCGCCCCCCCCCCCCCCCAAAAAAAAATTACTTTTTAAGGAGAAAACTAAAAATATGAACTTACGATACTCTCCTGAAAAAATTTTCTCTTTTCATAAGACCTCAAAAAGAATAATGTAGATATGAACATGTCATACTCTCGTCAAGAAAATTACTCGTTTTATGGACAAAATTTCAGTGAAGACTTCTAATATTATACTGTTGATAGAAACATGCAATATTTTCTTTTAGAAAATTAACCTTTTACTGAGAAAATAATAATGGATATCTCCAAAATTATAATAGAGACATGAACATGAAATACTCTCCTAAAAAAAATTCAATGAGTCTCGAAAATTATGGATACCAGCACGCAATACTCTCCTAGAGAAAATTCCTCTTTTCAAGGCAAAAATCATAAGACCTCCCAAAACTGTAGTGCAGATCTGAAACATGTCATAACTCTTGTAAAGAAACTTATTCTTCCATAAGGAGAAAAAAGCACTTTAGCGAAGACCTGCAGGAGGGGTACACTCTCATACAGGTCTACAAGCACAGAGCCTGTCCATCCACTCTTACGGCCTTGACACAGCGATACATGATGCTGACCTGACTGTGCGCATAAATCACTGACCGTGAAGTCGGTCGGT
Organism: Rapana venosa; assembly: GCA_028751875.1. NCBI lineage: Eukaryota > Metazoa > Mollusca > Gastropoda > Neogastropoda > Muricidae > Rapana > Rapana venosa. The sequence goes on along the minus strand of CM054138.1, from coordinate 75,915,058 downwards.
CTAGGCAGGTTTCTTCTTAATAGGCCACGGGCTGCTGGACACAAAGATGGGGTTGAGAAACTGGAAGAGTGCAGCTTTGTTTTGTCTAATAACTAGCGTTTGCGATTCTTGAGAATATTTCAAGCGAATGAATATTTCGAAGAAAGCCCTAAGAGTGTTACAAGAAAGATAAGAATGAAACCATTTTTGGTTCATGCAGAATTTCTCTCTCTCTCTCTCTCTCTCTCTCTCTCTCTCTCTCTCTCTCTCTCTCCTCTCTCTCTCTCTCTCTCTCTCTCTCCACATATACATGTATATGGTGTGTGTGCATGCATGCACATGTGTTTGTGTGTGCATACAGGTGTGTGTGTGCGTGTGTGCATGTGTGTGTGCGTGCGTGTGTTTGTGTACGTGTGTGTATGTGTGTGCATGAGGGAGAGAGGGGGAGAAAGAGAGAGGGTGGGGGGAGAGAGTGTGTGTGTGCACATTAAACTGATCTATACATACAACCTCGAAATTGTTGACAAATTAATGTGAAGTGTTTTGCTTTCGTTTGTTTTGCTTTCAAGATGTTCTGAACTTCATGTCATGGGCATATGGCCTGGTACATTAAATGTTCCGAGTTCCGAGTTCTCTTTACACATATAGAATCAGAGAAGGAAGAAGGGAGGATGTGGTGGGAGTTTAGGAACAGAAGTCTGAAGAGGTGGTCAAGTCAGACTAATAACATAAGAAGGGACACACACACACACACACACACACACACACCACACACACACACACACACACGCACGCACGCACGCACGCACACACACACACACACACACACACACATATTGTGTTAAGCAGTGCACTACAGGGCGGGGGCTTGACAGAACAGTGTTCACCATATGCCTCTGCACGGGTGATCGCCATTCTAAACAAGCAAGCAGGAGATTCTAAACAAACAAGAGCCGTGATCTTTGAGCAAAGACAGGAGATTTGGCACATACCATCACCATCATGAATAGGAGGAGGCCACCCAAACCTTTCCAAGACACAAAGTTATCCAAGTCTCTATGACACTGAATTATAGTCTGGTTGGTTGTTTTTTCAAACTCTCTCTCTCTCTCTCTCTCTCTCTCCCCTCTTATGGTCATGATACTAACAACAATTAATATCTTGATAAATCTACAGACTTAAATCATCAGCTTGTATGAACAGATAGATTTTAAGTAAACTAGCTACGATATTGCATGACATTATTTCTTTTTTTTTTAAGTTGGATTCTGTATGTTATTGGTAACCAGTGTGTATCATGCTGAAATGGACAAACAAGTTAGACTATGTGGTACATCTTACAGGAAATCTTACGAGTTAGGTGTGTATCATATCGTATTCTTTTATTTCTTCTTCTCTTCATCTTCATATGACCTGTTCTGTTATATTGGTGAATATCATTGACATTGATTCCATCTTCACCGCTGTCATCTTCATTAAACCTCACATCCTCAGCAACATTAACACAGTTCTAGGATGAAGACTTCCATGGGGATGCAGGGGGCCTGTCAGTATAAACAGCATCCCCACCTTCTGGAAATTGTGCTAGGACTTCCCTCTTTTCTATCCCTCTCTTTCTTTCTGCCTTGCAACTTTTCTTCCTGTCACCTCCTTTTTGTCCATCTTCTTGTTCAATTGTCCTGCTCTTTTTTTTCGAAAGACTTAAAGCGTAACAATTCTCTCCCCTGCCCAAGTCGGATGTGCTGGGCCTGACTTGCCAGGCGCTTAATGGCAGCGCAACGCATTTTCGCTCATAAGACAGACACCAGTAGTTTCTGTCTGAGCGTTGAACAAAGAAGAAGATGAAAACAGCAAGAATGATGAAGAACAAACCAACAATGACCACTCCTTCAGAACAAAGGACCGAAAGAAAGGAATGGATGGAAGAAGAAAGAAAGAAAATAACAGACAGAAAAACAGAAAAGAAAGAAAAGAAAAAAGCAATTAATTAATTGGTTGATTGATTTTGATTAACTGATTGAATGACTGATTAAGTTCTTCCAATGAACACACCATTAAACGTAACCTGAATTCCCAGAGATGGGGCGAAGTAAACAGCGGAAGATGAAAAAAACAACTGCAAATCTGCAGCCAAGACTTTGACCAAAAACACAGCACACACACACACACACACACACACACACACACACACACACACACACACACACACACTTTGTACTTCCCAACATCATCCTTATAGTCATGACTCACGAGTGCCCCCAACCCTCAAACCATCCATCATCCCCTCCCTTCCCACGTCTCCCCCAGTGCCTTCTGGCAGGCACCACCAGACAGACTCTTGATTCCTTACAGCCAGAGTTCTGGTCTCTCCTGTAGTAGACCTGTACTGGTTTTTAGCATGACTCAGCACGAGCAGCCGTTTGTGGGCCGGCTGGTCAACCAAAGAAAAAAAAAAGAAGAAAACTGCATGTTGTAATGTTCTGGACAAGCAGCCAGACGGCTGCAGCGATGAAAGTGAGGAAGCTTCTAGACAATGCTGCTATACTTACTGACTGGTAACCAGCCAGCCAGCCAGTTAGCCATCTTTGTAATGGCCCATATGGTCTGGTCTGTAGTAGGCATTACTCACTATTCATGAAGGATGCCAGACTTTTTTCTTAACAACCCCTACCTCACCCCTCACACCACCACCCCCAACCCCGAACCCCTATCCCACCCCACCCCCAACTCCCTTTTCACCCTCTCCCCTTAAATCCTTACCCTCCTTTGTGTCAATTTTCGTACTTTGTTCTGCTCATTCTTCTCCCTTTTTTTTTTTCTTTAAGAGAGTTTTGTATCATACAATCAACATTACATATATGTTGTTCCCTATTTTGTCTATCGAAACATATGTATACACTCAAACACGGCAGCGCACGCACGAACGCACGTACGCGCACAAACACTGTATACACACATGCACGTTCACGTATGCAGTATACACCCACATGCATGCATGCACACCTTCTCACACACACACACACTTCTTCCTCTCTCTCTCCCTCCCTCTCTCCCTACGTTGACCCCTAGGCAACTCGAATAAAACTGCAGCCATCAACACTTTGACAAATCAATAGCCTATCTTCACTCATTTCTTCCCCTAGTTTACACTATCGACAAAAGGCATAGCGGGCATGGAGCAATTGAAGGCAAAACTGCTGAAAATAACCACGAGACAAAAGGCCACGGCATAATTTTCCAGTGGCTGTAAACAGAAGCACAGGGTCTGATCGATACGAAACCACTGCATTGCGTCATTAAGTTGGTTTAAAGGGCTGTTCATTCAGAAAAGGACAAAACTGTGCACAAATCCATCGGGAGCAACGACAAGTTAACAGCTTATATTACTGTAACGAGTTTCAACATCAGTCACAACAAAGTCAGTAATTTGGCCTCTGAGATATATGTCATCATAGCAATTAAATAACCCTTTTAAAACAAAATGTTTTAACAGACAATAGCAGGTCTGGGCGGACGACGACGACGACGACGACGAAGAAGAAGAAGAAGAAGAAGAAGAAGAAGAAGAAGAAGAAGAAGAAGAAGAAGAAGAAGAAGAAGAACAAGAACAAGAACAAGAACAAGAAGAAGAACAAGAAGAACAAGAAGAAGAAGCAAACTGTAAAATTCATTGTGTTATGAATGCCTTATGTTGTGGGAAATTTCACACGCCCACATCTGCAAGTTGTGGTACTGTTATATTTCATGTAGCCCCTGCTTTGAAATAAAATCTTGAATCTTGATTAATAAATCAAAGTAAATATTTTTATCTTGCTACCTATACACTGATGAAAAGTTTGGAAACAACATACCACTGCATGAATAAACATTACAAATAATTATAGGAAGAAGAAGGTGAAAAAAGAAGACCGAAAGTAAGGAGGGAGGAGTAAACTCATGAGACACGGAAAAAGAATCAACGTCATAGATATGTGATTCCTTCAGATGATAATATAAATCACACACACACACACACACACACACACACACACACACACACACACACACACACACATACACACACTGACAATGTTCCTTAGACACTACATCAAGTCACACATCTCTTAAAGATTTTTTTTCAAATGTAAGGAATATCAGACCACCGCTACTTTTTCAAAAAGAAAGCAAGCGCCTTTGAGTTAAATTCTATACAAGTTTTCAGCAAATGTA
>CM054138.1:75896548-75907870 GCA_028751875.1 Rapana venosa | reverse complement strand
GTTTTGTAGGGGGGTGGAATTAAATGTTGAGTTGAGGTTTTTTAACATTATAGAAAAAAGGAAGGAAAAAGGGGAGGATGTGGGGGGGTTTTAGGAACAGAAGTCTAAAAGGGGTGGTCAAGTCAACAATAACATAAAGGGACACACACACACACCACCACACCTGCGCGCGGGCAGCGGGTTAAGCATCCCACTATGGGCGGGGGCTTACAGAACAGTGTTCACCATATAATAATAATAATAATAAAAAAAATAAATGGAAATATATACGCATATTTGCAGAGACAAATCAAAGCGCTTGCACTCACTCATTTTTTACACAGTCATAAAAACCTACAACAATAGTTCCATCAAGTCCCAATGTGAAAAAAAGCACACACACACACACGCACACACACACACACACACACACCACACAAGGTCACACACCCTGGCGGGCAAAAAACTGGCTTTTTGAAGGCGGGGAAAAACATGAAGAGCAGGGGGGGAAAAAACTTAGTTTAAATAAATATGTCTTGAGATGGATTTAAAAGTGTCATAAAAGGTTTTTTTGGGCGGAGGAGAGGGAATCATTCCATCAAGGGACCGAATAAGAAAGAGCGAGGGGCCGTGGGGGAGGGTTGAATCTGGGTATTCTAAGGACAAGGTATTACCATATCCCTCTGCACGGGTGATCGCCATTCTAACAAGCAAGCAGGAGATTCAAACAAACAAACCCGTGATCTTTGAACGAAGACAGAGTTTTGGCACTACACACCTCATAAATGGGAGGAGGCCCCCCCAACCTTTTCCCAAGACACAAATTTTATCAAGTCTCTATGACACTGCATTATAGTTGGTTGTTTTTTCAAACTCTCTCTCCTCTCCTCCCCTCTCTCTCTCTCTCTCCTTAATATATATATATAAAATTTAATATATAAATTTTAATATATACTACGTCTCAAATCATCCTTGAATGAATAAAAGTTTAATAAACTAGCTACGATATTGCATGCTTTTTTTAAGTTGGATTATGTGTTTTTTGGGAAAACCAGTGTTACATGATGAAATGACAAAAAAGTTTACTAATGGCCATTTTCCCGGGAAACTTCGATTTAGTTTAATCATATTAATTATTTTTTTTTCTTTTCTTTTTTTTTCATATGACCTTTTCGTTATTTTGGGTAAATTCATTGACTTGTTTCCATCTCCCACTGTCATTTTCATTAAACCTACTCCCGCAGCTTAAACACAGTTCTAGGATAAAGGACTTCCGTGGGACCCAGGGGCCTTTCAGTATAAACACATCCCCACCTTCTGGAAATTGTCATGACTTCCCTTTTTTTCATCCCTCTCTTTTTTTCCCTTTTTTCCCTGTCACCCCTTTTTGTCCATTTCTTGGTCCATTTCCTTTTTTTTTTCTCAAAAGACTTAAAACGTAACAATTTCCCCCCACCCAAGTCGGGGGCGGGGCCGATTTCCCAGGCGCTTAAGGGCAGCCAAGTATTTTCGCTCAAAAGCAGACAACAGTATAGCTGTCTGACATTAAACGAAGAAGAAATGAAAACGCAAAAAGGATGAAGAAAAAACCCACAATGAGCACTCCTGAACAAAGGACTAAAAAAAGGAAGGGATGGAAGAAAAAGGGGAATGGGGGAAGAAGAAAGAAAGAAATAGCAGACAGAAAAAACAGAAAAAAAGGAAAAAAAAAACAATTAATTAATTGGTTGTTTGTTTAAACTGATTATTGCTGTTTTTAAGTCCTTCCAAAAACACACCATTAAACGAACCTGAATTCCCAGAGGTGGGGCGAAGCAAACAGCGGAAGATTTTATTTTTTTTTAATTAAACCACTGCAAATCTGCAGCCAAGACTTTGACAAAAAAACAAAGCGGACTAAGTCGAGGAAGCTAACGTATAACCAAGTCAGATACAGGTCACAAGGTCTCCCCCTTCCCACCCCCTCTCCCTCTCCCCCACCCCCAAACCTCACACACACACAACAACAAAACCCACACACACACACACACAACACACACACACACACACCAACTTTTTTTACTTCCCAAATCTCCTATAGTCATGACTCCGAGTCCCCCCCAACCCTCAAATCATCCATCATCCCCTCCCTTCCCAGGGTCCCCCCCGTGCCTTCTGGCAGGCACCTCCAGCAGATTTTTGATTCCTTACAGCCAGATTTTGGGTCTCTCTTGTAGAAACCCCTGTACGGTTTTTAATGACTCAGCCGAGCAGCCCTTTGTGGGCCGGCTGTCAACCAAAAAGAAAAAAAAACTGCAGTTTTTAAAGTTCTGGCAAGCAGCCAGACGCTGCAGGTTGAATTTTGGGGAACTTCCCGACAAGCTGAAAACTTTCTGACGGGGAACCAGCCAGCCAGCCAGTTAGCCATCTTTTTAATGGCCCCTTGGTCTGGTCTGTATGGGATTACTCACATTCATGAAGGATGCCCCGACTTTTTTCTTAACAACCCCCCCCCTCACCCCTCACCCACCCCACCACCCCCGACCCCCCATCCCCCCCCATCCCCCCAAATCCCTTTTCCCCCCTCCCCTTTAAATCCTCACCCCCTTTGTGTCAATTTTTACTTTTTTCTGTTCATTCTTTTCCCCTTTTTTTTCTTTTTTTTTCTTTTAAAAGGGGTTTTGAAAATACAATCAAAATACTATATGTTGTTCCCTGTTTTGTCTACGAAACATTGTTAACTCAAACCGGCAGCGCACGCACGAACCACGTGACGCACAAACACGTATACACACAACACGCTCACGTATGCAGTATACACACACATGCAGCATGCACACCCTTTACACCAAAACAACACCCACACACTTTCCCCCCCTCTCCCTACGTTGACCCCTAGGAACTCGAAAAAACTGCGCCACAACCTTTGACAAAACAATGCCCACTTCACCCATTTTTTCCCTATTTACACTATCGACAAAGGCATAGCGGGCATGGGCAATTGAAGCAAAACTGCTGAAAAAAACCAGAGACAAAAGGCCAGCATAATTTTCCAGTGGGTTAAAAAAGAAGACAGGGTCTGATCGATAGAAACCCCTGCATTTCGTCATTAAAATTGGTTTAAAGGGGTGTTCATCAAAAAGGGGCAAAAAGTGCCAAAACCATCGGGGGCAAAAGACAGTTAACAGCTTTTTACATTGTAGCATTTCAAAAATCAGACAACAAAGTCAGAAATTTTGGCCCCTTTAGAAATATGAATCATTACAATTTAAAAAATCCTTTTCAAAAAAAATGTTAAAACAGACAAAAAAGCATCAGGCGTTCGACGACGACGCGACGACGACGAGACGAAGAAGAAGAAGAAGAAGAAGAAGAAGAAGAAAACAAGAACAAGAACAAAAAAACAAGAAAAAGAAAAAAAAGAAGAAAAAAGAACAAGAAGAAGAAGAAGAAACTGTAAAATTCATTTTTATGAATGCCTTTTGTTGTGGGGGTTTTCACACCCCCCCTCTAATTGTGGGATGTTTAAATTTCTGTAGCCTTGCTTTGAAATAAAATCTTGAATCTTGATTAATAAATCAAATCCTATTTTTACTCTTGCCCACCTTTACACTGATGAAAAGTTTTGGAAACAACATACCCCCTGCATGAAAAACCCCTTACAAATAATTATAGGTAAAGACGGGGGGAAAAAGAAGACCCAAATAAGGGGGAGGAGTAAACTCATGAACACGGGAAAAAGAATCAAATTGTCTAGATATGTGATTTCCTTCAATAAAATAAATTACCACACACACACACACACACACCACACACACACCACACACCACACACACAACACACACTGACAATGTTTCCCCAGACCCTACTAAGTCACAAATCTCTTAAAGTTTTTTTTTTCAAAGTAAAGGGAAAATCAACCCCCGCTTTTTTCAAAAAAAAGCAAGCGTCGTTTAAATTAAATTCTAACAAGTTTTCAGCAAATGTACTTCTTTTTAAATGCTGAAGGGTCTTTTTTCATAAGCAAAACAAAGGGGCAATTTTTTTAAGGAAAAAAAAAAATGAAAAACCTTGCAATGTCTCTTAGAAAGGAGACTCTGACAAGTAGGGGGGAAAATTTGAAACCGGGAAAGGTAGGGGGCGTAAAATTTATAGGACAAACCGGGATTATTACTGGAGACGGTCGCTGTTTGTGTGTAAAATTTGGGTTATTTTGAAATTGTTTTTGTGTCACTGCTACATTAAAACGTGTATGCCCCGCGAGCGTGCGTCGTGCGGCGTGGTGTGTGTGTGGGGTGTGTGTGTGAGAGAGAGAGAGAGAGAGAGAGAGAGAGAGAGAGAATTTGTGTCTCTCTTTCCCGTCTCTCCCTCTCTGCGTTTGAAATAGAGACAAAAAGAACACAAAAAATGAGGATGACTGCATTTGCCTCTGTGTATATGCCGTTCGCTTAATTCTCATAATACAGTATTACCATACACCTATTCTCTCTCTCTCCCTCTCTCTCTCTCTCTCTCTCTCTCTCTTATATATATATATATATATATAAAATATATATATATATATATAAATATCTTTCTATCTATCTATCTATCTATCTCTCCCTCCATCTCAGACACAATTCCCTGCGGTGTCACCAGACAAAATGCACCATAAAATACAGAAGGAAAAATAAAACCCAGTGCGTGCCCACACACAACATTCTTATAGCATAAATAAATCTCTCTCTCTCTCCTCTCTCTCTCTCTCTCCCTCATCTTTTCCTCTCTCTCTCTCTCTCTCTCTTCATCTCTCTCTCTCTCTCCTCTCTCTCTCTCTCTCTCTCATTCTCCCCTCTCTTCTCTCTCTTCTCCTCCCCCGCCTCCCTCCCCTGCAAAATAATTAGCAAAATGTTCCATACTTTAAAAATAAGAGAGAGAGAGAGATCCACCATCAACAACAACAAAACTTGTGCCAACAGGGAAAAAAAAGTGGGGGGGAAGAGTCTTTCTGGTAATGTTCACTGTTGCTTCTCTTTGTTACTTTTTGCTACAATGGAATGACGTTAACACGTAGGAACACGACCTGACCGTCTGCTCTACATAATGACAAACAGCAGCCTCAAAACAACACGTAGCGGCCGTTGTGGCTGAGTATCAAACCCTAGGAATGGCAGGGAAATTTCCCTTGTCCCCCAAACAGGGGAGAGGAACAGAAATAGATGCCCCCATGAGTATAAAGAGCTAAAAGCGCCTCCCAAAGAGAGAGAAAAGAGAAAAGAGAGAGGGAAAAAGAGAGAGAGAGGGGAAGGGGAGAGAGAGAGAGAGTTTCGGATTCGGAATGTTTTTTTCCTGTAAAGGCCATTCCCCCCAAAAAGGGGTAGAGTAACAGGTAATAAAAATGAAATCACCCCGCCCATAAAACACCCCAAAAATTAAAAAATTTAACAAGGGTCAGCACTGTTTCGAAATTTTAAATTGCCTTATATAATTTGATCGATACATTTCGGACAAAAAATTTCGTTCATAGAGGGGAACAAAAGTAAACACAGACGAAACTGGAAAGGGTATTTGTAAAATTTCAAAGGGTAATATACCGGCTCTTAGTTTAAAATGAGAATTGGGCAACAAAAACTTTAAAAGTTTTTCCCCTCATTTCCAGTTTAAAACCCCAATGGACAAGTAAAAACCCAAATTCAGAATTTGTTTGTAGCGTTTTTGGTTTTGTGAAAAAAAATTTTTCTGAACCAAATCAAAACCCGGGTTTTCAAAATTTAATTTTTCAAATTTTTGGCTAAAACCCATTTTCAGATATTTTTTCCCTGTCTTTGAACACCGCAAAAAGTTCATAGATGCTAAACCCTCTCACTTTTGGGTTAAACGTGGAAGCCCCATTTTTGGGCCTTCTCCCAAAAAGATCAATCTTTTTTTTAAACGGTATAAAAACTCTTTAAATTTTGAACCCCTCCTTTTTCCCATAAAAACCCCAAAACCCTTTTCCCATAAATTCTACAACAAAATTTTTGGGATACCCAGTTTTTTTTGCCTCTTACATCCAACTCAATAGCTTTTTTTAAAAAAGCTTTTTTTGGGAAAAAACTTAAATCTTCCATCACTAAAAATTTTTAAACCCAAAAACCGAAAACGCGTATAACGAGTTGATAAAAATGGGGATATCTGTTTGTTTCCCATAAACAAATTCATTTGGGGTTCTCCTTTAAACCCCCCAAAAAATTTTTTCAATGCAAACAAATGTACTTGTTCAAAATGACGATTTCATTATCCGGGCCCCCAAAGTTCTCCCCCATACAAAGAATGGGTGAACCCTGTGAATAAAACATTTTTAAAAACAATTCAAAGCTGCTGTATTCAGGGTTCGAAGTTTTCCCCATGATGCATATGACAGCTTTTTTTGGCTTTACAACTAAGGTCTTTACATCAATGTGAAGCAAGTCTTGTAAAAATAAAAATACCAAAATATTTTTTATGAAATTTTCCAAAAGGTTTTTCAACACCATTGTATTTCCATGTTTCCCTTGCTGAAGAGGGCCCAAACCTTTTCTAAATACAATTATTTTACTTTTATCAAGTTTTCCGTCAAATCCATAGAATGTGCTGCTTTTTTGTAAACCAAATTTTGTTGCTTTTTTAAACCAATAAAAAGTTTCAGCTAGTAAAACTATATCCCTCTGTAAAAGCAAAATGAAGAGTTTTAAGATAACGGTTTTTAAATAAAGCCCCATGTTTTTCCTTTTTTAATAACCCCAGTAGCAATCCCCATTGATGAATAAAGGGAAAAAAGAAATTGGGCTAAAAAACGTCACCTTGTTTTTTAACCCCAAAAATACAAAAAATTAAAAACTGGGCCCGTTTTGGGGAACCCCCCATCTAACTTTAACTTTAACACAAATTTTAAAATACTTTTGATCAGTTTAAAAATTTTTAACCCCTTATTTCCCTTTTTTTTTGAGAAACTGCCAAAGAAACCCCCCATTTTAAAAAAATAAAAGCCTTCTTTAAAATCTATGAAGGCTTCATTTAAAATTTTCCCGGGTTTCAAGAGAACTGTTTTTTAACAAAAGACAACAAAGTGAACATGTATAGTAAATTTTTAAAATTCCTTTTAAAACCCCCTTGATGTTTTTCCCGTGATAAATTTTTTATCCCCAACCCATTCTTGGAAAAAGATGGGTTTAAAGATTTTACTAAAATTTTTTACTACAATTTACTTTAAAATAATGCCTCTATAATTTTAGGGGGTTTTTATTATTTTACCTTTTTTTTTACAAAAAGGGAAAAACAATTTCCTTCTGTTTCCCTTTTTGGGAAAAAAAAACCTTTTGGGAAAAAAAGCATTGAAAAACAAAACAAAGAAATTTAATAACTTGTCCAAACCCGCTTTTTTTAAAAAATTTTCCAATAAATCCCATCTGGACCCGCTCTTTTCTGTTCTTTTGTTTTCTAAATCTTAAAATGAACCCCCTTCCCTTTTTAAAAAGGTCGGGTTTTAAAATAGTTTTCAGAGTCCCAGACTGAAATGACTTCTTTTGTGGTTTTCCCTTTTTAAGTAGATTTTTGAAATGATGATACCATTTTCCCCAACTGTAATTTTTTTATAACAAATTTTCTCTTTTAAAAGAACAAATTTTCGCACATTTGTCCAAAAACTGCTTTTGAACTCGGGCTGATGACAAGACTTATCTAAAAAATGCATTTTTAAATTTTTTTTTCCTTTGGGTTTAACATGTGTTTATACTCCTTTCTTTTCAACGGGAAAAATTAAAGGCGGGTACTAGATCACTTGGGCTGCCCCGCACTTTAAAGATTTAAAGTAAGTTTTTTTTTGGGCCCTTTTTCATTCACTATCCTACCCGTCATCCATCTGTCGGTCTTCTTTTTCCTAAAAATTTTTTTGCATACACCCGATTTTGTATCAGACAAGGGTTTTAAAAAAGGTTAAAAGCTTTTTGTCCCAAATTATGGTCAATAAGGCTTACAGCAAATTCTAACATTTTCTGAGTTTCCTCATTTGCATTAATGAAATAAAAAGGGTTTTCCTTTTTTTTTTAAACCCACACAAGCTTATTATTGTTTAGGTTTTTTTACAGAAATTTGGTCTCCCAACTTTTTTTGTACAAAGGTTTAAACAAATTCCACAGGCAAAGATCTGAGGGCAAAACTGCTTTTAAATGTAAGCTGGCTGAGAGTTAAAAAAAAACAAAAAACCCTCACTTGACATTATGAAAAAAATCATTTAAAAACTAAAAACCCGGGAAACTGAGTTTTATGATAGAAAACCCAAAGGGTCGCCTTACATACACCCTTTAAAAATACATAAATCAAAAGTTACACATAAAATTTAAAAGGCGTTTTTCCCTAAGTTTTTGTTACTTTTTCATGAGACTTTTCTGTTCATATTTACGGGGGGGGGTTTTATGTATTAAATCAATATTTTTATTTGACACATTTTTTGGATTTAAAATCAGCTGTTTTTATATTGAAGTCACCTGACAAAACAATGAATACATCATCATATTTCAGAAAACCCTCAGTCAAACATTCTTCCAGTATACTAATACCCCAATCAACATCAAAATAGGAATTTAAAAAAGGGGATCCCCCTGGTGGGAAAAAATACACAAATATAAAAAAATATCTTTTTTCAGTGGGTTTAACATGTCCTTTTTTATTTTGGGAAGAGAGAGAGAGAGGAGAGGAGAGAGGGAGAGAGAGAGAGAGAAAAGAGAGAGAGAGAGGAGAGAGAGATGATTAGAGAGAGAGAAGGAGAGAGAGAGGAGAGAGAGGGGGAGAGAGAAAAAAGGGAAAAAAAAAGAAACACCAAACGGGAAGATGGTTTAAGGGAGAGGTAATAAGGGGGGGGGGGTTTGGGAAAAAATTTTTGAAATTTGAAAAGGAGGGGAGGGGGGAAAAAGGGGAAAATCAAATAAGAAAAGGGATTAAAACAGATAATAAAAAAAAAGGGAATGGGGAAAGGAAGAGGAGGTGCAAAAAAAAATTTCAGGAAAGGGGATATAGAGGGGAGGGAGGAGAGAGAGAGGAGAGAGAGAGAGAAGAAAGAAAAAAAAAGGGAAGAAGAGAGGGGAAAAGGTGTGGAAAAAGGGGAAAGGGTGGTCTTTAAAAAGGGAAAAAAAGGGGGCTGTTGTGTTTTTTGGGGTTGTTGTTGTTTTTTTGGGTTTATGTTGTGTGTGTGTGTGTGTGTGTTGTGTTTTGTGTGTGTAGTTGTGGGGTGTGTGTGTTGTTGGTTGGTGATGGGGTTATTTGAGTGGGTTGCTTTTGTTGGCGCCCCCCCCCCCCCGGGAAGTGTGTTTTGGGAGCGCGTGAGTGTACATGAGTGCATACATGGGCAAACTTTTAATATACAAAATGTCAGAGAAGCTACTTATTCCACGAAAAAAAAAAAAAAAAACCATTTGTAGGAAATAGACACCAAGATTGCCTTTTCACGTGTCCTCACTACAAGTCTACCAGTACCACTAAAAAGTGAGGCGGGAAGCTCCAAAAAATCAATTGAAATATTAGTACAGAAGGGAAATAATGTAGGGAGATAATGTTCTTCATGGAACAGTCTTGATCATAGAAATAAAATGAAACTTGAAATCAAAGGTGAAAAGCTCCAAAAGCTCCAAAAGGCAAATTACAACAGAAGGGAGACAATCTCTTTTCAAACAACCACCATCCAACAAAAAACAAAACCAAAAAACCCACACACACAAAAAAACCATACCTCATTGACAGTGTTGTCAATACAACAGCCTTGCTCAAACAGCGATAAAAAGTCATCTTGGTGACCCTTTGGAGCGAAATCCACATCTAAAGATTCAACTAAAGATATGACCAAAAAAGCCGTAACGTGACAGTAGGGAAATAGAAAAGTTGGGTGAGACCCCCCCCCCACACCCCGCGAAAGTCATATTCAAAAACAAAACAAAGTTACAGATTTATTTCCAATGGTAATTAATAAGCAAAAAATTTGCTTTTTTTTTTTTTTTTCCATCAAGCCATTTCTGGGACACAAAAAAAAAAAACGACAAGTAATAGTACATTAAGCTTCAACAAGAGTGTGTGCAGTGGACCCCTCAATGATAGCTAAGAGGAAGAGAAGGGAGGGGGTGGAAGGGGAAACCCCAGAAAAGTGGTTACAAAAATTGGTGATGGGGAGGGGGTGGGGAAGAGGGGGGTACGGGGAGCGGGGTATATATATCATCAGGGGTGGCTGCGACAAACAAGGTGAACAACCAGGGTCCCTACTGGCAGGGAGGCTGATTAATCTCTCCATCAATAACTGGCCCCACCATGGAGGTGGTGCAGCAATGGAGCCATGCCATTACACCGATGGACGCTTGGCTGCCTGCTGCTCTTGGGGGCCACACAGCTAGCTTACGATACACGGCCTCCATGTCTACCTAGTACTTAACACACGCACACATACACATGCACGCACATGTACACAAAACACCCCACCCCACACGCACACACACACAGAGCACCCCACACACACACAAACACACAAACACACACACACACACACACACACACACACACACACACACACCCCATGACTCCCCCAAAAATAAAATAACTATGTAGGTCGGCAGCGTGGTAGTTGGTGTGGTGGTTGGTAGTGATGGTGGTAGCAGGAAGAAGTAACAGCCAATTCCATTAGTGGCTGTCTGCATCCCTTCCACTGTCGATGCCATCATTTAGAGACCCTGTCTGTTGCTGCTGTACAGACTGTGTCAGAGTAAAGATTATCATAGTCTCGTTTCTTGTTCCCCGTTTTCTTCAGACTGTCTCCCTGGATTCTTTTCTCTCAGTATCGAATATTTTCAATTCCATATAAACAGCAACCTTTGCGTTAGGCATTGTATCAAATTCATACCCCATGGGGATGCCAGCGGCCTGTCAGTATAAATGGCATCCCTACCTTATCGAAATTCTGTGCAAGGAATTTCCTCTTTTCTGTCCCTCTCTTTGCTTCTGCCTTGTTCCATTGCTTCCTGTCACCTCTTTCCTCCGCTTTCTTGGTCCACTCTCCTACCTTTTTTTCCCCAAAAAGACTTCAAAGAGAACAATTCTCTCCCACATCCAGGTCGGATGCGCTGGGCCCGACTTGTCAGGCACTTGACAGCAGTGCAATGCATTTTTGCTAGTTTCGCTCAGGTGACGGACAACAATAGTCAATAGTAATAGTCAATAGTAATAGTTGCTGTCTGAGCGTTCGACAAAGAAGAAGTATCAAATTCACAGCTAAGGGGGTGGGATTTTGATGGGGTTTGTTTAGACCTGAGTGTTTGAGCAAGAGGAGGGTACCGGTTGGTAACATGCCCTGTTCAACATCCCCCCCCCCCCCCCACCTCCACACCCACC
>CM054138.1:75884048-75891548 GCA_028751875.1 Rapana venosa | reverse complement strand
TATACACCTGTTATGCCAATGACTCACAATATCAACAAATACGGGAAAACAAAAAAATCCAGGGGAAAAAAAGAAAAAGAAAAGACCACAGCTTCAAGAAGAAGGAGAAGGAGGATGAACGGGGGAGGGGGGGGGGGGGGGGGGGGGTAGGGAAAGATGTAGCCCTGTCTGTGTATAAATTTGCATAGTGTCTAGACCGCATAATGGAGCAAAGGCCTCTTGTTAATGCTATCGATTTACCAAAGTGCTAACCTTTTCTTCAATGTTGTCTTGAACTATACTTTGCTTACCACAACCACCACCACTGCCACCCTCCAACACCACCCCCTATTTTCTTTTCCTTTATTTTTGGCGAGGAGAGGGGGGGGGTAGGAGGGACGGGAAGTCTTGAAAGATGGGCTAAGGTCATCCAGTAAAATCTGAGTTGTGACAAGACCAATCTAAGGATAGTGTGTGTGTGTGTGTGTGTGCGTGCGTGCGTGCGTGCGTGCGTGCGTGCGTGCGTGCGTGCGTGCGTGCGTGCGTGTGTGTGTGTGTGCGTGCGCGTGCGTGCGTGCGTGCGTGCGTCCGAATATGCATGTGTCCGTGCGTATGCATGTATCCGTGCGTATGTGTGTATTGTGCATGCGTGTGTGCACATACATGCATACAAGTGTGTGTGTGTGTGTGTGTGTGTGTGTGTGTGTGTGTGTGTGTGTGTGTGTGTGTGTGTGTGTGTGTGTGTGTACGTGTGTGTGTGTACGTGCGTGCGTGCGTGCGTGCGTGCGTGTGTGTGTCTGCCTGTCTGTCTGTCTGTCTTGTCTGTCTGTCAGTCGTTTTTCCTTTAGAAACTACTGCTGTTTTGGTGATCTAGTGTAGACTGGTCTCCTCCCTTCTTCACACTCTTGTCTGGAAAAACCAGTCCTGCCCCCCCGCCCCCCCACCCCTCTCTCCGCAACCGACACCTTCTAATGCTACTACTCCTCCATTTCCCCTTTCCGTCAGTCAGTCTGTCTGTTTGTCTCAGTGTCTTATATGTATGTATGTCTCAGGGTCGGTCTGTCTGTCTGTCCGTCTGTAAGTATACATGCATGAATGTTGATCGGTTGGTTGGCCGGTCGGTGCTCTCTCTCTCTCTCTCTCTCTCTCTCTCTCTCTCTCTCTCTCTCTCTCTCTCTCCCCTCTCTCTCTCTCTCTCTCTCTCTCCACCCCCTCTCTCTCTCTCTCTCTCTCTCTCTCTCTCTCTCTCTCTCTCTCTCTCTCTCTCTCTAGCTCTCCCCCCTTTAAAAAAAAAAAAATTACTCCTGGATTCCAAATTCAAACAAAAACTGAAAATGTTGAAAACCTGTTTACATTCAAGAAAAAAAAGGGGAGAAAATTAAGATTTAAATCCACTTCACAAACAGGCAAAAATAAAATCCACTTAGTCAGGGTTTATACTTTTAACCGAGAAAATGGAGCCCCGAGGAAAATAGCGGGAGAAAAAACCTGTGAGGAAGAAAGACACTCTTTTAACAGATGAGCTGGCCAGCTGAAGGCCTTCGGACGAGAAGAACCATGATTTCTGGATGCCTCTTGGTGGATGAAAAATGCAGAATGGACAGTGAAGCCCATTTGTGGAGACTTAGGCTTTGGCACAAAACTGACATAAACAGGGGCATTTGGCGAACAACTCACTCTCCAGTGTAGTAGACTAGTAACCCCAGCGACTCCTAAGAGGAGAGGAAGAAGAACAAGAAGAACAAGAACCTCTACGGTATTCAGCTGTAAAGAACATAACTCTGCGTGTTTAGGTACCTGCCACACAATGCTCTGTTCGCCTCCTGCTGATTTCTGTCTGGCCCTGGGCCTAAACCAGAGAAGGGTCCAGACAGCATTCTGGTGCTGTTACTACTACTATTACTATTAGTATTACAGTATTCGGTTGCTTAGTCACAGTACTAGAGATGGGATTGGTTTTCTGATGATGGGCCATCATTCCATCCTGACATCTACAGCTTATAATAATTACTCTGTCATCACTGATTAGAAGAGCTGGCCTGTACTGGGGGGAGTCCGTGTGTGTTCTCTCTCTCTCTCTCTCTCTCTCTCTCTCTCTCTCTCTCTCTTCTCTCTCTCTCTCTCTCTCTCTCTCTCTCTCCCTCCCTCCCCCCCCTCCCCCCCCCCCCTCTCTCTCTCTCTCTCCCTCCCCTCCCACCCCCCCCCTCTCTCTATCTATCTGCCAAAATAGGTACTAAGTATCCCTGAATCCTGGCCCCACAAAAAAGACAGATTTACTCAATTAAGATGAATTTTTAAAAATAGAAAACCCATGCAAACACACGTACTTTGTAAAACGCTTTCACCAGAAAAAAAACAGGAGAAAGAAAACTCATACTCTAGAATTTTACAAGAGTACAAGAGAACTTTTTAAAAAAAATTAATGATAATGAAAGCAGTACTCAACCGTAAAACAAACATAACTCAGGTTTCTTAAAACGACTACCTCCCAAGCAATCCTCTATTCACATCTGTGGATCATTCTCTTCTCCAAAGTACAGTTCTCTTTCCCCGGGAGAGGGGGCGAAGGGTCGCCCCAAAAGTGAAACAAAAGCTACAAAGGAAGAGAGGGCCCAGACACATAACAGAGCTGTTATTAGGTGCTAGTTTCCCACTGGTGACAGGAGGAATCGGACTGGCCTGAAACTGGTTGGTAGTGGTACTATGTGTGCTATATACCCGCTATATACCCACTCCATCGACGCTGCTGCAACTTTTGATGCTCTCGTTCTATCACCATCCATTACTTGGCTTGGCCTGGGGGTAGCGTTCCTTTTGTCTCCATCCGTCCGTGTGTGTGTTGTGTGTGTGTGTGTGTGTGTGTGTGTGTGTGTGTGTGTGTGTGTTGTGTGTGTGTGTCTTCCTCTCTCTCTCTCTCTCTCTCTCTCTCTCTCTCTCTCTCTCTCTCTCTCTCTCTCTCTCTTGCCCCCATTCAAAAAAGTTGTGGGGTAGGGGGAGAGGGAATCAAGTTCTACAAGTTGAGCAACTGCGCAAGTATGACAACTGCAGAGTTAATGAGTTGCAACATGCCACTCTGAAATTAAAGACAGGAAAAAAGAAGGAAAACACCAACTAAACCAACCAGCCAAACAACCAAGCACAATAAAACATATTTGTAACAAAAAGACAAATCATAAAGCAGAGTGGAGTGGAGGGGGGGGGGGGGGGGGGGGGGGTAGCCGGCAATTTCTCAACGTTTACCTCCTTGTACTGTGGAGTATTCAGAGAAAGAACTTGTAACGTTGCTGATGTACGACTGATTAGTTTCTACAAACAAATACGCATGCACGCACACGCGGGCTCGCACGCACATGCGGGCTCTCACACACACACACACACACACACACACACACACACACACACACACACACACACAACACACAATACAGAGAGAGAGAGAGAGAGAGAGAGATGAGAGAGGAGAGAGAGAGAGAGGAGAGAGGAGAGAGAGAGAGAGAGAGAGGAGAAGACAGAGAGACAGACGATAGACGGACGGACACACAGACAGATCAGAGAAAGATCGAAAGAGACAGAGTTCAAGCAACACTCCCTGTTTGGTGACAGAAATCTTCTTGATCAAATCTGTCAATAATACGCTTTATGTTGTGTGTAAAAACAAGACACCAGCAAATCTGCTTTGATCTCACAGGCATTATGGTTCAAAGATCTCTAATTTCCCTCGAACTTTTCTGAATGGCCAAAGGTCTTGGGCAGTGCTGCTTTTAACGGAATCAGTGAATCTCTCCTGATCTTGATCCCCTGTCAATACCAATTAGAAGTATTCACTGCATCTCACTGCATCTCAATGCATCTGTAGTGAATCTCCTCTATCTGTGTATCTGTGTGTCTGTCTGTCTCTCTCTCTCTCTCTCTCTCTCTCTCTCTCTCTCTCTCTCTCTCTCTCTCTCTCTCTCTCTCTCTCTCTCTCTGTGAAGTTTGCATGTTTGGTGCATGAAATCAAGCACACAGTCAAATTTCAGTGTGTGTGTGTGTGCATGTACATGCAGTGTGTGTGAGCATGCATGCAGCGAATGCATGTATGCACAAGCGGCAGTGGATGTATGAGTGTGTGTGCGTGCATGTGTGTGTGCATGTCTTTGGCAGTATGTGTGTACGCGTCTGCGTGTCTGAGTGTCTATATGCATGCATACGCATACCGTACACTAAGAAACTGTCTCCCAGATGTTCTGTTCTCCTCCAGGCTTCAATCAATGCCTTCTGTCTCCAGGGTGGAAAGGGGAGCCAGACACACAGAACATTATCACTGACCAGGGATGGGGTTTGAGGGGTTAATGGGGGACCATTAGTTCTACGGTTTCTTAGAATCTGTCATTACCCTGAGAAACTGGTCTGTGAAACTTCTCTCTCTCTCTCTCTTCTCTCTCTCTCTCTCTCTCTCTCTCTCTCTCTCTCTCTCTCTCTCTCCAGCAGTATCACACTACTGTCAAGGGATGGAATCTGAGCACTAATGGGGATGGAACATCGGTCCATGGGATCTCCACAGTTTCTTATGATTCATTCGTCACTGCCCCGAAAAAATTCTCTGTTTGCAGCAATCTCTCTTTCTTTGCCTGCCTGCCTGCCTGCCTGCCTGCCTGCCTGCCTGCCTGCCTGCCTGCCTCTGTCTGTCTGTCTATATGTCTGTCTGTCTGTCTCTGTCTGCCTGCCTGCCTCTCTCTCTCTCTCTCATGCACACACACACACATATGCGCACATGCATGCATAAATATAATATTTTAAATCTCAGTCAACACGCAAAAATATTTTCTTTAGGTTTTTTTCCCCTCATTTGTCACACCTGAATTTGCTAACCGTTTGCGCGCCTTGGCTTCAGTACAGTTCCCCCAGTTCACCCAGCTGTAAATGGGTACCTGCCCTCTTTAGGGTCAGGGAAGGTAAAGCAGCGAGGGAGAGGAGATGGGCGCCGCCCTCAATATGCTGGCCCTAGAGAAGTGAGGTCTCTGACACCTCGCTCCCCTACGACCTTATAGGTTATGGGACTCCTTTACCTTTACCTTACCCCTCTTCCATCAAACACACACACACACAAACACACACATGAGCGCACATGTGCGCACACACACACATGCACAAACACACACACAACACACAACACACACAAACATACACAACACACACACACACACACTCATTCACTCAAACGCACACAACGTGCGCACACAACACAACACACTCAACCCCACACACACACACTTGTATACACACACACACACCACACACACAACACACACACACACAAACACTACACACACACACACACACACACACACACACACACACACACACACACACACGCACAACCCACAACGTTCCTGAAACAATGACAATACTGAATACTCACTTTTTGTGCGGCAGCCAACACTTTGTCCAGGAATCGCAGCCATTCAAAGACAAAGACAGGCCTCTTGGACTCGGGCACCCGTTTGAGGGCCTCCTCGTTGAGCAAGAGGCTGTGCGCTAGCTCCATCATGGGGACAGCCGAGAGAGGTGGACCTGACCACCAGGGTCAGCGTCAACCAGTGGTCACACTACTGCCCACCAACCCCCTGTCGGTCACCTCTTAGTGGCAGGCAAGAAGGTCAACTAAATCGTTGGTTCCTGCACAAAGCAAAGAGAAAAATGGTCAACTAAATTGTTGGTTCCTGCAGAAAGCAAAGAGAAAAATGGTCAACTAAATCGTTGGTTCCTGCAGAAAGCAAAGAGAAAAATGGTCCACTAAATCATTGGTTCCTGCACAAAGCAAAGAGAAAAATGTATACACACCCTCTGCTGAAGTGATAATGCCAATACATTGTGTAACAGGTGAAAGAGGGTTTTTGTTACAAGTCTTTCTGACTTGTGATGTTTTGTGCAATTTTGTAGCAGTAAGCAGTAGCAGTGGATGGAGATGAAAGGGCATTCTAACATAGACATAGAACTTTCACATACTGATACATGAAGACTGAACACAGATACAATGTAATCTGCACAGGACATAAATCAGAATGGTGATCATCCCCCCCCCAATCTAAAAACTCTTGCTCTTTCTTTCTTTCTCTAAGGAACCTTTATTCCATTGCGTAAGATGCCGTTTTTGCTTGGGTTCTTGACTCGTGTGTATAAAATTTATTGAACGCTTTTCCTCACACAATGTACTCCAGATCCTTAAAATATTTTAGTAAATTTAATGAAACAATAACTTATCAGATTTCATACTTTTAAGCAATTTTCCTTTTAAATATCAATCTTCAAAATTATCATTATACACTTGTCATTAATTATACCTATAGACAAGTATAGTGTTTGATTAGTATTGTGATATAGAGTGGTAGGTAGGTAGGTAGGTTGGTTGGTTGGTTGGTTGGTTGGTTGGTTGGTTGGTTGGTCGGTTGGTTGGTTGGTCGTTGGTTGTTGGTTGGTTGGTTGGCTGGCTGGCTGGCTGGCTGGCTGGCTGGCTAGTAAGGAATTTGTCATCAGCTGAATTCTGTGTTTTTCACTTTCAGCTTTAGTTTCATAGTACAAGTTTACAAAGTACTTGTCAAACCCACTTGATTGATGAGAGTGAAGGAAGTGAATACAATCCTATCAAATCACTCATTTCCTCCTATAACAACAATTCAACATTGATGACCTGAATCATGCACAAGAGTTGCTTACTTGATGATGAGGACATAAAACTTGCTGATGAGAACATAAAAAAATTAACTCAAACAACAAAATGCATAGTACTACTAACACATATTAATTAACTGGCTTTATTTTCCATTTATATATAATAGAGTACAAGTATGTGGTTCTTGAGAAGATTACCTTCTAAATTTTATACCAAAAGATCTCATTCAAGTCTTGAATAACATCAAATTTAATAGCAAATTTGTCAACCACACCCAAACTCAAACAATCCCTCTCCCACATACTTTTTGACCACTACAGTACAATAGCAGTTATTTTACCAGTGGCTATTTATGAGGATGTTAATGTTTATAATTTTTGGTGGACACTATAGCCTAGCTAAGTTAGTAAGTGGATAAAATTAAGAGTGTTTTACTTCCATCCCATCGGTCAATGAAGTCATGAGTTTTAATCTCAGTGACTTAAGGGGGAGGATTTTCACAATCCTCCAGATCAACTTTATTTACTGACCTGCAAGTGCTAAGACCAACACTTGCACTTTAAAGATCTATGTATACCATAAATCATGGTTCAATAGATTACAGAAACATGGTGCATGTGTGCATGCATGTGTGCATTCAGGCATGCATATTGCAATATGCATGCTTGTGTATGAAAATGAGAGAGATTTTGTAAAAAAAACAGACCCAAGTTTCATTAACACTTGTAGAAAAAAAAATCAAACATCCTTTGCTTCATTATTTAGTACCAACCACATAAATGAATTTAAACTATCAAACCTTTTTAAATACTGCTACATAAACGAATTTAAGCTACCAAACCTTTTTAAGTACTGCACATTAAACAAAT
>CM054138.1:75826548-75879048 GCA_028751875.1 Rapana venosa | reverse complement strand
GTACCAGATTTAAGGCAGATTTAAGACCAACATAAAGGTAAATTACTAAAAATCTAATGTACCACTTGACACAAAAGGTTCAGTCATGTACAACCCAGTATTTGATGCACCGACATTGACAAATAGTTCAGTACAGTGATTATATATATATATATATATATTTAACCATAATCAGTAATGGCTGGTTTCTTTTCAAGTTTCTTAATGTCTCAGTTTCTGGCAATGTGTGTTGCAGTGAGTAAAACCAGATTACTCTCCAAGTTGGCATGCTCATTATCACCTTTCTCAAGCTAATGTGCCGTTGCTACCTAGGCTTTTCTTAGACTTGTGCTGTGCTACTGGCGTACTGCTCCAACATTCAACATTTTGGCACACACCATTTTTTTCCCATTCTTCACCACAGTCTTCATTTTTTTCTCTTCTTTGTGCACAGCTTTTCTTTCACTTGCAGAGCTCTAACTTTCTAAACATTAGTGTGAACGTGCTATGTTCTCTGAGTCACCCATGTGAGTGTATCACATGGTGGTTGTGTAAAATCAGAATGGGTATCATTTCTCAGTGTGCATTTAAGTCTGTGTTCACATAATTACTCTTCATACACATGTGCATCTTATCTGCATGCCTGTGTATGTATGTATACATGTATGTGTGTGTGTGTGTGCATGCGTGCGTGCGTGCGTGCGTGCGTGCGTGTGTGTGTATCTTTGTGTGTTTGTGACTGAGTGTCACTGTCTGTGAAACAAAAACTAGCGAAAGAGTCCAAAACACTTCAAACAGGCCTACTCTGTGTACTGTATACATGTGGGAGTGGTGTATGCATTCCAACAGATACAATTGATTGACACCCCCATCCCCATCATATCTAGACATATTCTGAGGATGGATACTGCATTAATCATGATTTCCTATTAGTATTACAGTGTTATAATATCTTGCTAAAAGAAAAATCTTACTTTAACCGGATGCGAAAAGAAGTGGAAGCATTTTAAAACTGTAAAGCACACACGTACGCACACATCCACACACACACACACACACACACACACATAAACACACGAGTAAAGCTTTCCACTGTGATTTTAACACTTCCCTCCCTCAATCACCCATATCCTTCCAAATATTAGTAATACAGTAAAAGCAGTACTAAGTAAAACAGTCTCAAAGACAACAACAACAAAGAGGCGTTTCACAACCCTGTTTTTCTCTTTTAGCCACCTACTCCTCTGGCATTCTTCTCCAGCTACATGTTACACTGCAGTTGCTTCCCCAGCAGGAGTGCTCTTCTATGTACCTCAAATCATGCCACTGCCACGCAGACACATTCTTTCTCTGCCACTTACTCTTTGGCTCCTGAATATCTCTCTCTCTCTCTCTCTCTCTCTCTCTCTCTCTCTCTCTCTCTCTCTCTCTCTCTGAGTCTCTCTCTTTCTCTTTGTGCCTCTGGCATCTCTTTTGGCTTCTTGTTCACTGTCAGTGTCACTACCACAAGAAAGTTCTTTCTTAGATTTTTTTTTGTTTGTTTGTTAGGAAAGAAAAAGAGTGATGACATTATTTGATTCTATTATGCTGTTATACTGGCTTGTAACTATTTAAAATCTTCTTTTTTTTTGTCATTCCCTAAATTCTAAGCTGCACCATGCTCTTACAACAAGTTTTAGATTTCCTGTATCTTTCTATTTTATTAGTAGTTTCTATGTATGATGGATACTTTTCCTTTGATATAAATTTCTCTTCTGTCATGACAAAGTTAAAGTCAAAGTGTGGCAGTGGTTTATTGTAACTTGACTTACGTTACAACATGTTTTATTGTGGGGTTGTTTTTTTTATAATTCTAGAGACAACTGTTATCAAATTTAGACTGCATGGCTCATAGAATTCAGAAATTAAGTATAGATCTATAGATTTGTGTATGTTCAAGCAAAGTTTTGCAATGCAAAACTAAATTACCCACAACTGCTAAGTATATACCATACCTAGATCTACAAAAATTACCAAATCATCAGGGTTTGCTTTTTTAAATAAAGAATTCTTATCTAAAACAACAAATCTGATATTCTTGAACAAATTATGAAATCATAAAATATGATCATGATGTTCCCGAGGCAGTACACAGGTTTTTTTTAATCCAAATGTTCATGTTCTCACTAAAGGCACTATTCCATAACTATTACTTTTCACTTTGTTGTTGTTGTTTGGTAGTTTTTGTTTTGTTTTGTTTTTGTTTTGTTTTCTTTAGGAAGTTTTTGGTTTGTTTCTTGTTTTCATTTGTTTTTTTGTTTGTTTGTTTTTGGGTGGGGGGGGGGGGGATTCTTTTCAATAGTGTAAAACACTGAATGTAAAACTATCATTTAAAAAAACTTGCCTCTTTTATTTTTAAGTTAGCTTTTTCTGTTGCCCTCAGTTCTGATCTGAACATTTGGTTCTGAGTACACAGCAGTCTTCTGATCTGGTAAGCATCAACATCTTATGTCATGATCTTGTATTTTTGTGAGCTTCTGTACATTATGAGTCAGAGCTCTAAGCACGCTGATAGCCTATTCGGTATTTGCTTTACTATCATGAAAGGCTTTGCTGAAGTTTTCACCCAAATGACCAAACCCAGTTCAAATAATCTTACAATGATGTAATACTGATAGGTAGACACAAAGTTTCTGTCAGTAACATCTTCACAACATGTCCAATCTTTCACTAAACTCCACACCAAACAGAACTTTCCACCATTGCTAACATTTGACAAAGAGCTGCCTCTTGCCTTCTGGCCCTGTAACATCCAGGATCCATTCTACCCTACATTATCTTGAATTCCATTCTGTCTCCTTTGCACCTGGCTTAACCATCTGGCTAAGATCTGGTACTATCATGCTTTCACTCTCAGCACCATGGCCACATTTACACTGGCTATGAATAATGAAACTTTGATTACAAAACATAGACTTTACTGTGACCAATTCTAGGTCACTAACCCCTCAATACCCTCTCCTTCCCACCTCCACACATCCAACTAAAAAAAATATAATGGAGATGATAATGACAATACAATGATAATGTGTCTGGATATTGCTATCAATATTACTATAAATAATATCACTAATACAGTAATAGTAATACTATCATCATCATCATTATTGTTGTTGTTATTGTTGCTATTGTTTCATATGCAAAACTGATTTATCATTGTTATTATTATTGTCATTATCTGATTATCATCATCATAATCATTGTTGTTATTATTGTTATCAGTATTGTTATTGTTGTTGTTGTTATTGTTATTGTCATCATTATTATTGTTGTTATTATTATCAGTATTATCATCAGTATTGTTATTGTTATCAATATCATCATCCATTATCATCATCATTATCATTATTATCAATATCATCATCATCATTCTTGTCGCTGTTGTAGGTAGTGCTACTGTTGTTGATGCTGAATTAGTGTTTATATTATCAGTACTAATACTAAAATATGTATAGAATATATATATATATAATATATATATATATATATATTATATAATATATATATAATATATATATATATCACTGTAATCTCCTGCTATCTGTTGTGAAACAACTTAAACAGAACTTTACTCAAAACTATCAATCTATTACTCTCACACACAGTCTCACTCTCTGCATGGTATGGGCTAAACTAGGCCCTATAAAACTGTCAACCAAACAATCATGGTAGTCTAGCCTACTGGTTAATACAAACTTGTAGCCTGAAATCTTTTTTTTTCAAAGCAACCATATCGTTTCTAGTGTCCTAATTGACTAACGCAGTTAAAACTGTCCGTGTGACTCAATCATTGCGTAAATACGGTAAAACAAAATGTGAGAAGAATCAGCGATTGAATTAGTGACTGATGCCAGTGACAGTGACTGTAGGCGTGTGGGAGTGTCAACCGAAAATGAATCAACTCGGCATTTTACACAAAAGCATCTATTCCACGTTGCACTCACCTTCAGATATTTTGTTGACACATTCTGAATCTACGTCGAGAAATCCAAAAATTCCAAGATCAGTAAGTATATCCTCGATGGCTTGAAACCAGAAGCAGAAACACTGAGCCTGCCTTGCTTCCCAAGTAGCAGAAGCAGACTGCTCGATTGCTGATGCCTACAATGGTGAAGTGCGCATGTGTCTAGTTGTAGGATATGACGTCATAGCTCAACATTCGCGTTGGCTTAGTGGTTACAAGCATTCTTCACAGGCGCCAGACACTTTCAATCTTCGATACTGTCTTCATTTTTTTCACTGATTTTATGTACGGTGGCGCGTCTACGCGCGCGCGCGCGTGCGTGCGTGTGTGCGTGCGTGTGTGTGTGTGTGTGTGTGTGTGCGTGCGTGCGTGCGTGCGTGCGTGCGTGTGTGTGTGTGTGTGTGTGTGTGTGTGTGTGTGTGTGTGTGTTCGATGTTGTTTTACGTCTCTTACTCTTAAATGTGATTAGACAAAAAGGCTAGGGGTGAGGGGATGGGGGGATCTGGGAGTTGGTTAGGGGGGCAATATACTAAATCTACAATAAACAAGTAAGAAAATGCAGATCTTAAGTAACTCAAGTACAGAACAGTAAAACCACAATTTCTAACAGAAACTAACGAATAAACAATAAAACGATATTTTGAAACGGTAACCAACAAGAGAAAATATAGTCCACAGGAAGATTGTGACTTTAGAGTCCATAATTATCATAATAATGAACCAACTGGACTGTACAATAACCATTTGGGAAAAAAATATCTCAGTAGAAGATCACTGAATATTGTCCGATGACGTTGACGGGGTAAGCACAGGTCTGCAGCTTTTTAGCATGCTGCATATCAAGATATGATGAACAGTTACAGTGTGTGTGCGTGTGTGTGTGTGCGTGTGTGTGTGTGTGTGTGTGCGTGCGTGCGTGCGTGCGTGTGTGTGTGTGTGTGTGTAAGTAAGTAAGTAAGTCTTCAATTTTAACGTCTTTCCACTTTAAGTGATACCAGACGCCCTAAAATAGGAGACTGAATGAAAGAGATGGATAGATAGATAGATCTACGCTGTGTGTTGCGTGTGTGTGTGTGTGTGTGTGTGTGTGTGTGTGTGTGTGTGTGTGTGTGTGTGTAATAAAGAGTAATAACAAGGGAAATACACAAGTAGTATTCTTAACATAAACAGATCAAGAACAACATTTTTAAAACAATAGAAAAAAAAGGGGAAAAAAAAGGAAAAGAAATTCAAACAGAACTACAACTACAATAAATGCCCTATAGGACTTAACAATAAACCTTTAGCAATGTCAAACGTTAGCTTTACATTGTTCAAAACTTCGTCAATGGTATTCTCAGAAAAGGCAGGGAGATAAGTTTTTAAATTCTCACATTCAAGTATGATATGGGTATTTGAAATATATTCACCACATAAGCATTTAACATCCTTGCTGAATTTTGTTGTGAATGCATTTAATCTTATCCTGATAAACAATGCCTTGAGTTGTCTTTCTTTGACAGCATTTGTGTGTGTGTGTGCGTGCGTGCGTGCGTGCGTGTGTGTGTGTGTGTGTGTGTGTGTGTGTGTGTGTGTGTGTGTGTGTGTGTGTGTGTGTGTGTGTGTGTGTGTGTGTGTGTGTGTGTGACGCAGATTACATGCTAAATCCTCTTTTCCTTTTAGTTTCCAGGTCATCGATTTTAGTCCAAGATAACTCTGACGAATACGTATTAATGTTTTTCATTCCAAGAAGAGAGGAATGTGACTAGGCCGAGAAACTAAATGGGTGATAATGAGACCAAACTATGACTTCATCAGTAAAGTGATGCTGTCGACTGAAAAACAACTTCAGCAACTGATGTCTTGGTATATTTTTGGGAATCATACAGAACACTATCAACATTGCCATATCATTCACGTAAGTCTTCTTTCTACTTTGTTCCTTTATGTAGCATGATTTGTCAGTTATCATTTCTGCCGTGAACTACGCAGGTTTTCAAAACAAGGACCAAAACCTTTAGAGCATACACAATCTGCAGGAAATCAATGCATTTCATAGGATGATAAACTCGAAGTCAAATGCATGATTTCACTGGCACGTTCAGAAGCATTCATTTTACTGAGGATTCTGAAAACCAAGTCCATTACAGGCAGTGATGTGACAGAACCCAGCAAAATTTTAGTTATGTACCTTATGAAACAAGACAATGAATCGGGAACTTAATCACTTTCAAAATTAATGTCATTGATCACAGTAAAATTTCAGTAAGCCTACTTTGAAAGCAGCAGCAATTAAATCTAATTTTACATTAACGAATGAGGCACCCTGGTCGAGTGGTTTAGGCGGTCAACTCGTGATCCAGAGGTCGCGGGTTCGATCCCCGCTCGGCTCGGTGTTGTGTCCTTGGGAAAGACACTTTACTCCTATTTTCCTCACTCCACCCAGGTGTACAAGTGGGTACCAGCTCTGCTGGGGAAGTATCTGGCGACAGACTAGCGTCCTGTCACAGGGGTGGTGAAAAACCATCAGTTCGCTTAACGCTACAGAAACCGGGATAAGCTCCGGCTCTATGGGCCTTCTGGCTCGAAAGAACATACTTACATTAACGAAATATCCTCCCCCCCCCCCCCAAAAAAAAAAAAAAAAAGGTGTTGCGAACGGAAAGACGATTAGCCACAAATAATTCAAGCTATTAAAATGATGATAATGAGTTTCATTTAAAACTCCAAGATTAAAAATAATTGGTTGAGGGGGGGGGGGGGGGGGGGTGGGGGGGGGGGGGGGGGGGGGGGGGGGATAGGTTAGTGGTTAGAATGTTGCACTCACGATTTGACAGCCTGGGATGAGCCCATATTCGAGCCTCCACCTAGATGCCCATTCAAGGGATTTTTTCTCCTGGATTTACCATCAGTACTGACTCTACTCCCCTGAAAGTCCTTCGGATCAGATGATAAACCCGTGTGTGAACGCAAGCAGAACAGTGAACGCAAGCAGAACATTTTGCGCACATGTTAAAACCTGGTCTGCCTATTGGAAGTGAGCCAGTCGTGCCAGTAAGAACGGATGACAAAAATATATATCTAAACAGTGCATACTCTGGGTGTCGTGTTTAGACGTCACCCCGAAAGTCGGAACGGGGTTACGTGGGCAAAAACGGTGCATACGCAAAATCTCATCACTGGTGAACCTTGGAGCTCTAGCCCAGGAACAGGGGGGGGGGGGGGGGGGGGGGGGGGGGGGGGGGGGGGGGGGGGACAATCATTCAGAAAAGGCCACACCAGGATGGTTACTGCAGAGTGGAAGAACCACAGTAATGACACTTTAAACCTGGGCCCAGGCCAAAAGCTGTCAGTTTATTGACGTAAGCATTGTGTTAAGTCCTACATTGAAATAATATATTGCTATGTTTAAAATATCTTATGTTTAAAATATCTTATGTTTAAAAAGTTATTCTGATATTATCTCCAGCCACGACAAGCTACTTACTCTTTCCTGAAAAGGAGAGAAACATTCTCGAAGCCAGAATACGGCTGCCTGTGTGGCGGCGAGGTTCTTGAAAAGAGTCACACATGCAAACTTTTCATCCAAAGTGCACGTACAATCTCGCAGTGATTCATAGGTGCGATGGGTGAGACAGCGAGTATTTTGTGGGCGACTCCCATGTGTTATGGTGAGGAAGCACTACAACCACAACACATTGGACAGAAGAATAAAGAAACTACAGGGACAGCTTGCAGCAGATCTTCAAAGAAGCCTAAACACCCTTCTAACAAATCCTGTTCCAGCCTTTAATCAGGTCTAACTAGGCGAGAGGAACACGGCTGCTGAAATTCACAGCATACAACTTATAACTGCAGGAATCCTAAAAATCAAACTGTTTTCTAAAATTTTAAAAGCACATCCTACTATCAGATGAACAATTCCTGACATTTTAAAATAATCACATGCTACTATCAGATGAAAAATACCTGACTTTTTGAAGAATGTTAAAGGAGTTTCGTGTATCACCATAGGATAAGGTCTTTTATGGAATTTGTGCAGTGAAATGTGTATGGAATGCACACAACATCTAGACGCTGGAGAAGTGAATGTTTAATAGTTTCCTGAGCCATAGGCTTACATCACAGTTTCATTCACAAACTACGAGATTTCCTGACCTTCATCTATGATGGATGTAGAATGGAAAGATAGCAATATACTATGTAGCCTAGTGAGGATAGTTTCTTTTCAAGCCTGTCATTTGTACAAAAAACGGAGAACCTTCCTGGAGTTATGGAGACACTGGAGTTAACATCAGTGCTGACTCCCCCGCCCCCCCCCCTCCTCAAAAAGTCCTTCGGATGAGAATATAAACCGAAGCCCCGTTGGTGAACTTACGCAATGCCTAAGACGGAAACCTCCGCTGGAACGTAAATATCA
This sequence comes from Rapana venosa, assembly GCA_028751875.1. Taxonomy (NCBI): domain Eukaryota; kingdom Metazoa; phylum Mollusca; class Gastropoda; order Neogastropoda; family Muricidae; genus Rapana; species Rapana venosa. The sequence continues at coordinate 75,870,667 of CM054138.1, read as the reverse complement.
TCACAACAGCAACAACAACATGAATGCATGCAGAATAGCATGTACTCACATTAAACCCCGTTTTGCCTTTCGGAAGAGTAGGCTATTGTGTGCCGTTAGGAACAGATGACATATACACGGGGACTAGATGGAAAAAAAGAGCACATAAGTGCATTTTCCATTATATTTTTTCTCATTCTGCTAGAGCCCTGAGGTTCACCAACTATGAGATCTATGCTATGTGACCGTTTTTGGTCCCCCCCCCCCCCCCCCCCCCCCCCCCCCCCCCCCCCCCCCCCCCCCCCCTTAATAGGTAGCCCCTTTCCGACTTCAGGGATGGTGTCTAAACACACCTGTGTTCATGCTGGGGTTTTCTTTTTCTGCCATCCGTTCCTACCGGAACACTGTGGCCTACTCTTCCAAAGGCTGAATTGGCTTTTTAACGTGTGCGCAAGATGTTCTGTATGCGTTAGCATACGGGGCCTCGTCTCTTCCGAAGGACTTTGACACTCAGTTCGATATTTTTCGCCAAAACTTCAAAGAAAGGGCACAGCTGGGATTCAACCCAGATCTCTACAGATGAACGTCTTAACCATCTCGCCACCCTCCTTTTTTTATTCGAAATAAAAGGATAGATAAATAAAATTAAAAAAATAAAGAAAAGAAGAAAACCACTATGAAGTTGCGGCTCTTATTCTTTCCCCCAATCGCTCCTCTGTGATCAACTAAAAGGCCTAAGCTAGATGACTTGAAGTAATCTCCCTTGATGCGTATAAATATTGCTAAATTCCACTTCCCACGAAATGTTTATTTTTTATAACTTTCTAAGAACATACCCCATATAAACTGACAACCTACCCTTTTTAGGATCTTACATGTTAACTTATACAAGAGGCAATAACATATACTCCAGAATGAGAGAACTACTTTCTGCTCAGTCATGGCAACAAAGCGCGTCCTGAAGGTGTAAAGAGGCAGGTTTCAGAAACGGCAGCTTGTTCCTCTTGGTAAGAATAAGGAAAAATACTCCAATAAATCTTAATCAATTGATTAGTTTTTCTAGAAAAACTTTACATTTATTCCCGTTAAAAATGCAAATTTTGTTCAACACACTCAGAACACTAACTTACGTCGAAAAAGTTAGATTGTAGAGAACTAATTGAGAAGTGAAAGAAAACTAGAGTACGATACTATCGTCATCACAATTGTGATGATGATGACAATGATAATAGTAAGGATCAACATTATTACTATTATTATAACTGTTATTGAAGGGTACAATAATTATATACTTGAACTATATATTATATATATAATTTATTTAAAAATCAACCTGAGGGGAAGGTGAATGAAAAGTATCCAAGGAACAGTTTTCCAGACATTCCAATGGACAATGTTTTGCTTGTGACATAGATCATTTCACCTTATGACGGATGCTATAGCCAAGTCTTTAAGACCGTTTGACTTCAATCCCTTGGGCCCATGAAGCCACAGGTTTGAATCTCATCAACAGCATCTGGTGGATTAAGGTTGTGGATTTTTATGATCTTCCAGATCAACATCAAGTGCAAATGTATCAGTGCCTTAATTCCCTTTGTGTATATATACATGCAGAAAGTCAAATATGCATGTGGAAGATCCCATCATTCATATCAGTAATTAGTGGGTTATGAAAATCAGACATGCTCAGCATGTAACCAGTACAAAGAAATGAGCTGCTCTGAATTTGGAATATGTCTGCCGAGACCAGCAGACAAACCTCCCACAAAATTGTAAGCGTAGGAGACAAGGCACTAAGCACCCTACCTGGTAAGGGAACGCAGAGCAGGTAAGAGAAGATTATTTAAAAAACCACTGTTCCTTCTTTACAATAACTGGCAAGATATTTTCTGATCATACACCTCAATGGATTGGTACATTTATTGTTACAAATTGCTACCATTAATTTATTACACCATATATGTTTGCGTATAAAAGGTGTGCAATATATATATACATGCATGCATGTGACACTTGTATTGGTGCTTCGGAACAGGTGACACCACAAACAGGGAAGAAAAAATGTCAGGGCAGAAATTGTCCCCTGAAGAATCCAAAGAGTTGTTTGAGAAGCGCGAGACATGGTGTGCCGTGGCCAGGATGAAGGAAGAAGACTGGTGTCGCGCGAGACGGCAGCACTACAAACGCCACTTGGAGAGCCATATCTTTGAGGACACTGTTCCAGTCACTGAACCTCGCTGTACCTTTACGGTTGATACACCAACTCACCTTCATCGTAGACACTTTCCAGCAAAGCACTGTGAGCATTTGTTTTTTTTAGACTAAAAAATGGTGTGTGTGTGTTTCTCTCTCTCTCTCTCTCTCTCTGTGTATGTGTGTGTGTGGTGTGTGTGTGTGTGTGTGTGTGTGCTGATATGCCGACTTTTATGAAAGATGATTGGTGTTGTGTCAAAACCCCCCAAAATACCGTATCTTCATTTTAAAAGAAGTCATACAATTATTATTTTAATTAAGGTATCACAGAATGCTCTTGGTTAATGATAAATACACAGCCATCATCTCAACAGCTTTGTTTGCACTGTCTGATTTCTATCGAGCATAGAACAAACATAAAAATTGGTTGTCATCACATTTTTTTTGTGGACAGAATATAGAGTTGTGAAAATAATTTACATTGAGAAATCTTGTCTCTTAGACTTTTGAGAGAGATACTACAGGTGAGTCCTAGCTTAGTCAATTTGCTGCCTATCATATGATGTCCTAGGCAAAATGCTTCTCTAGTGCCTTAGGACGTCAGCCAATGTCCTCATTTTATTCTAATTTTTCACAAGTTCTTGTCTGATACAAAAGTGAAAATATATTCTCACACAGTTAGAGAACAGTATTAGCTATTCTAAATTAGGAATGGGATCCCTCTGTGTCACAGTGAACATCATTATTTCTTCATGCTAGACTGTGACTGGCCAAGTAAAGTTTCGTTACATGTAAACTGAGCATCACTGGGCAAGATGGATTTTCAATCTTTAAGTTTGACAGTATTTGTATACCACTTTAAGTCATGGCAGGGAGTCAGTAGCCCAATTAGAGTGGGCAGAAGGGGGTGTGGCCAAGTCAGCAGGGCTGGAAAAGTTGAATCTTTGATTTGATCAAATTGGAAAAGATGATTCTCAATAAGGGTATTTTTATTCTTTTTTGTGGTTTGTCTTGCATATCTTGGCCAAGAAATTTGCTTTAATATCAGGCAAAAATGTGCATGAATCATAATTTCTAATTAGGCATGTTATGTAATGTTTAGTAATACAATTTTGTAAGACAGAAAAAAATATTAAGATTCCTCATTTATTTTCCATTAGGAAAAAAACAAACACGTACTCTTGTTTTTCTAACTCAAACAGTTTTCAGGCCAGAAATTTTTTGATTACTACCCCTGAAACAACAAATCTCTGGCACAGGGAAGAACCTTGTCAGATTTTTTCCTTACACTAGTTACAGTAAACTGGTAAACAAAACAAAACAAAAAGCCAGTTTGTATTATTGGTTATTGTATTGCTGGCAATAGTTTCTTCTTCTTTTTTTCAGTGGTTTCAAAATGGACAACACTGTGAACTTGACAGCTGCTGCAAACACCTCCACAATTTTTCTGCATCATCAGAGACTGAGACTTCCTCTACACCAGAACTCAAAGAGATATGAACTTTCTTGCAGTTTGGTACATAAGTTTTTGTGTCAGTGTTACATCAACTGATATAATTTTGTCAGAAAGTGGAAGGGTGTGTCAAAGATCATCTCTGAAAAGCATTATAGTTTACCAGAATCTATAGCTGCATATTGGAAAGAAAAAAAACCCTCAAAAAACCCCTCACACACAAGGCTGTATGATTTGCTGCTCTGCTGCTTTTGTGGCATTCTTTAAAACAGTAGTAAATCAGTTTACACCAAGAGCCTTCAACGTTGAACATACTGGCCATTTATGATTTTTTTTTAATGAAAGTCTGTTCTAAAAAGAACTGTTCTTGGCTAAAGATCTTTTTTTCTTTTCCGGTCTCAGTAAAATAATACCATCTGAGTCCACATAACAAAGCTTAGAGAAGAAAAACAAATCAAATAAAAATGTGTCGTTGTCAATACTTTTTGTGACTCACATGAAAAAATATCTTGATTTATTTTTCACTTCATCTCACAATAATATAACTTCTGTTAAAATTGCACTGGTTTTGAAACAAATATTTTCCATGCGTGATTATTTATAAAACAATGTAGTACATGTAAATACTGTTAGAGATGGGTTTTTTCATCAGTTTGTGGAACTCGTTCCTGTTAAGGCCTTAGACAAATATGAGATAGATTGGAAACATTAACAAAATTCTTCTGTTTTCAATTTTGGAAGATGCTAAAGGCTTCATATCAAACACAACATTACACATGCTATTGAAGATCAAATTCCATGGATATAATGTAATGATTTTCTGAAACGAGAACTGATAAATATTGAGAATTTTAGTCTGTTGATGTGTTTTACTGGTGGCCTGGATAATTTGCATAAGTCAATTGCTACAATACAAGACATAGAGCCAAAATGATAAATTGTTTATGGAAACTTGACCCAAAAATGGGAAGAAAGAAAGAAAGAAAAGAAAAGAAAAACAAGTAGAGTTGATCAGAAATCTTCTTTACTATACAATTGATGTTGACAGAATTGCCATGTCTTGGTTGTGTTAGGAGAGTTTTCCTTCAAGTTTTAAGTTATACTTTGGGAGTGAAAGTCAAGTGAGATAAAAATTTTGTTTGGGGGGGGGGGGGTGGGGGTGATTGAGATATACTCCTGAAATCAGAAATGGTCACCTTCTCCATGCATATAGATACAAATATTCCAGTACAACAAAATGTGCATTCTGTTCAACTTTTCCTGGTATTTCTGTGTGTGCTTTCCCTTGAAAGAATCCAGGTTAAAGGAGTTATGTGATTTTATTGTTCTGTTGATCCTCCAAAATTTCTCTCTAGGTGCTTTGCTGTTGTTGTTGTTGTTAACAGAAAAATGTTGTAAGATTGGTGGCAGAAATTAAGAATTTAAGGTGAAAAGATACTAAAACAACTTTTAAAAAAATGCATGATGACTTTTCCAGGTTACTGTCAGTTTCTTTTAAAATGAGAAAAAGTTGTGTCCTTCTTGGCGACTTGTTGATGCTTGTGTTGTATATTCTGCCTTATACACAGACAAAGATGTGTAGTCATCCTTAATGTCCCCTAAATGCTTTGTTGATTGGGATCTCACCTCTACTTTTCTATCAGTATTCATTGTGCTCTGCTTCTCTTTGCAGTCTGCCTGACCTTTGCTTGCAAATTTTGCCTTATTGCAATATATTTGTGACTTGTAACAGTGTGATAATCAATATCCTGTAAAAGTATTATCTTTCTTGGCAATCAGGTTGTCTCTTGATACCAGTATTACTGTTTCTTGTTGAAATTCAGTCTTGGTGTGTGTCACATGTATTTAGACAACAATCCTTGACTTTCAGTATTACTACTACTTATACAGGTTACATGTATTGCTCTCACAGTTGTTAACTTTTAGTTTTACATGTTACAAAAAACAGTCAAACTGACAATAAATGATATGTCCATAATACCACTAAAACAAACAGTGACAAACCCTTCAGTTAAAAAGTGAAATGAGGATGTGACAATGCGCTTGGGTGCAAGGGGGGGGGGGGGAAGAAATGTGACATAATTTTAGAGAAAAAAGTATTTTGTTTACAGTCACAAGTGTTTGCTTTTAATTTGCTTTAACTTGCTTATAATTTGCTGCAATGAAGTTACAAAATTCTGGTCACTGAAACTTGGAGGGTGACTCCTGCATTTAAAATGTGTAGTCTCCTTCAAAAAGAAGTAGTAGTAAGTAGTATGTTCTTTCGAGCCAGAAGGCCCATAGAGCCGGAGCTTATCCCGGTTTCTGTAGCGTTAAGCGAACTGATGGTTTTTCACCACCCCTGTGACAGGACGCTAGTCTGTCGCCAGATACTTCCCCAGCAGAGCTGGTACCCACTTGTACACCTGGGTGGAGTGAGGAAAATAGGAGTAAAGTGTCTTTCCCAAGGACACAACACCGAGCCGAGCGGGGATCGAACCCGCGACCTCTGGATCACGAGTTGACCGCCTAAACCACTCGACCACGGTTCCTCCTTCAAAAAGAAACCATACCAATACTTTATGATCTCATTAAATAGAGAAATCCATGTGGGTTACAAGCTATATATAAGAACAACACACACACACACACACACACACACGCGTACTCATCACAGAAAGTGATAAAACTCAGTCTTCAAAAAAACCAACTTAGTTTGATGAAATGGTACACCATCACAGACAGCAATTGGACTATTGTATAACAAAGAACTGTAGATGCAGCAGAATTCTCAAGAGTAAAATTCTGATTGATTTCCCCAGGTTAAAAGTCTCACTTTAGTAGAAGCCATCTTTTCACCTCCCTTTTTCTTGTGTGATCATGTTTATTTACCTTCGACAATTGTTTTTTGTGATAAAAAAAACCCTGCCCAAAGACAGTTTCTTGTTGGTTTTGGGTTTTTGTTTTTGTTGGAGGTGTTGGGTTTTTTGTTTTTAAAACAACTGCGCAAAGTATGGATGCACTTTGAAGCATACTTTATTATTTAACTGGAAGAACCAGCACCCAGATCAGCATTCAAGAAAACATGGGGAAAAAACCCAACAAAAAACAAAAGCCCTTGGTTCTGATGGCATTTGAAGCTTTCCATTAAGAGTAGTTTTCAGTGACTGGCTCTGTTATTCACAAAGCTATGCATTAAAGCTGTTGGAGGCAGCCAAATATAGTCCTAAATCATAAATGCAGATGCGAAAGTCCAGTCTGAAAATGTTTTGACATTTGCTTTTAATAAACAAAGTAGGGGCCCTGGAAGAACTATGAAGGAAGTTGGCTACATATTTGTGTACTGTTCTTCATGCAGTGTACTTGAATTTATTGCACATGTATACGCATTTTGCGGAGGCACCGTGGTCGAGTGGTTTAGGTGGTCAACTCGTGATCCAGAGGTCGCGGGTTCGATCCCCGCTCGGCTCGGTGTTGTGTCCTTGGGAAAGACACTTTACTCCTATTTTCCTCACTCCACCCAGGTGTACAAGTGGGTACCAGCTCTGCTGGGGAAGTATCTGGCGACAGACTAGCGTCCTGTCACAGGGGTGGTGAAAAACCATCAGTTCGCTTAACGCTACAGAAACCGGGATAAGCTCCGGCTCTATGGGCCTTCTGGCTCGAAAGAACATACTATACGCATTTTGTATCAGCACTGAAGGATGAGTTATGACTTCTTTGTATATCTGCAATCTGATCTGGATATCACACCTGTGTTTTTGCACATGTATACGCATTTTCTCTTCGCTTGTTTTACGTTTAGTTATGGTCATATTAGCTGTATTTGTTGTTATTGACAAGTGCATGAAGTATGATTTGAAGTAAAAACCTATTTTTTGTTTATTATTTTTTCTCAGTTTGGTTTTCTTATTAAAGGCAACGCTAATATAAAACAAATGGCATCCATGTTTTGAATAATTTGTGTGTGTGTATCATTGCTATCATCTTATGTTTTCACACATCTCAATCTTCACTTCATTGTGCTATTAGTGTCAACATTGAATTTAAGTCAGCTGCATAAAAAGATTTTCTAAAAATCCTGACCGAAAAAGATTCCAATCAGAATGTAGAAGTCTTGACACTACAGAGTTCTCTACATAAAAAGTCAATCATATAGCATCACAGCATTGTTTGTCTCTGTGTATGATTTTATTCTTTCAAGAAAAAAAACATACAGAATTTAACTAGAAAAAAAGGAGGGTGGCAGAATGGCTCAGACATTTGTCTGCCAACAAGTAAACTGTGAGGTTCTGGGTTCAATTCCCAGCCTCACCCTTCCCAGTTTGACGAAAAAATCGAACTGAATGTCAAAGTCCTTCGGATAAGACTATAAACCGAGGCCCTGTGTGAAACACACAGAACATCTTGTGCACATGTTAAAAACCCATTCCACCTTTCAAAAGAGTAGGCCAATGTATGCCGGTAGGAACGGATGACCAAAAAAACCCCCAAAATACCGTATGCACACAGGTGTTATGTTTAGACACCATCCTCAAAGTCAGAATGTGGATACCTAAATGATGGGGAAAAAACCAGTTGCATACACAAAAATCTCACCATTGGTGAACTGTGGAGCTCTGACTGAGGAACCAAAAAAACCACAACACCACCAAAAACAGAAAAGAACTTGTAGCTGTATCTGTAAAAGGCACAGTTGCCGATGGAACCTCAGTACATCATTTCACTCAAAAAGACTAGAACCCAGACCACCACTCCAGACATAATAGCCTGTAGGAGAGCAGAAGTTTCATCCCTGCGCTGATTCAACAACTCAATGATCTGAGGTTTTGAAGTGAAGTGATGGCACAGAGGAAACTGTTAAGCTTAGAAGGCATGAGAGTTTCCAATGTCCCATTATTTTGTCTATGAAAAAAGCACCTGCATTTTTAAAGAGAGAAACAGAGAGAGTACAAGTTCACACACACCCACACCCACACACAGAGTCTAACCAAAGCAATAATTAAAGTCTCAAAGAATAAATTTAACATTTACTCAAAGTGAATTTGAGTGGAGACAGATCACAAATCTCTCTCACTCTCTCTCTCACACACACACACACACACACACTCCCTCTTTCTGAAAGCCCTGAAGAGTAACATCTTTCTTTTTAGGGGGCAGGAAAGGGGGTGGGGTGGGGATATGGGCTGGTGGGGGGAAGGGTGGGTGGATAGGGAGAATCAAACATTCTAAAAGCATGCAGACACAGTTCCAACCAGCTTGAATCAAATCTTAATGAGTTTGGCCAGTGCAGGGAAAAGCTTCAAAGCATTCTGTATTGTGACGGCTTGCACTTCTTCCACAGAAATTTTCTTGATCTGCGCAATCCATTCACAGCTGATGTTGATGTTGGCTGGCACATTCCGTACCTGCAACAGAACACCAGCACACAGTTTTGTATGGTTATTGGAAATTTCTTTTTTCAAGTGTAACGCTGGGGAACAAATAACAAGAACAACAATAATTATATGGGTGCTAGTGGGTTTTTTTGATGAAGTGACAAACTGAGATTCTAGTGGAAACCACAGCAGTCAGTTTCCCCCACTTTTAGCTGCTCTCAGCTGCTATCCATTCCATCCCATCTGGTGTTAGTTAAAGCAGAAACTGACCACACTTGTAGGCCTACTTGGTAAAAGGAATGGGCTAATTTTATTACTGGGCCCTGGACCCTTGACTGAGTTGCGCTGGATTTGCCTGCTGTGAAATGTGCACTTAGTGCACTCAAAAGAAGCCATGGTGACAAGACAGTTAGTTGTCCTTGGCAAAATTCTGCAGAAAAAACCACTGTCACAAGGAAACAAATAAACATGCAAATAGAAAACAAGGGTAATATGGCACTATGGTGATGGACCTTTTAAATGACAGCAACATGAGTGACTGCTATCAAAATGCTACCTACAAGCTACCAATGAACTCATGGATTTTTTCTATTGTTTGTTAGCTAGAGCTCCAAGGTTCACTTGGTGGATGATCACAAAACACGACATCAGCATGCATACATACATACTGTTAAAAAAAATAAAAAAGGTCATCCATTCCTACAAGCACGAAACGGCCTACTCTTCTGAAAGGCAGAACATGCTTAATCATACACCCAAGATGTTCTGCGTGTGTTTGTGCATTGGACCTTGGTTTATAATCTCATCTGGAAGACTTTTAGGGGAGTAGAGTCAGTATTGATGTTACCTCAAAGTCAAATCAAGTCAAGTCAAAGTAAAAAACACTTGAATCATCCCATGAAAGGCAATTACAATACTGACAGGCACATTGATACGTATCATTATCTCGAAAGACCCAAGAAAGCTACATTTCATATTGGTATGAACATTTCAAGATAACTTAAATAAAAGTACCACAAACACACACACGCACGCACACACTTGTATCTCCACGGTGGCTTGAATCTGTATCATCAGGTCATGGGCTCAACACTCCAACCGCTAGACTATCCTGCCCCCAAAATACTATTGAAAAAAACACCCCAAAAAACCCCTCTCCAATGCTGCTGTCAATGGTAGGAGCTCTATGCAATGCCAATGGGGTTTGCCATTTCTCTATGTCTCTGCTAAGTTCTACGATCTCCTGTAGCTCTCCCAGACCACTGACCTCAGTGATGTTGGCAATGTAGGATGTTGGTGGTTTGCTTCTTTTCCTTCTGCCCTCAACTTTACCTTGTAAAACTGTCATGATTGGATTTGTCTGTGTGTTTCTGTTTGCATGGCCAACATATCTCAGTCTGCGCTTACCAATTTTTAGCCAACATTTGTTTTTGCCCTGAAAGTTCATTAAAAATGCTATTATTTGTCTGACCAGTTGACTCTTAGAAGTCGCCTGTAAAACCACAGTTCCTCTGTGTTCATGCAATAAGCATGTTAAAAGCTATCCAAGAACTCACAGCTTTCTCTGGGCCCAAAGCTGGGGAGTCTGTTTCCAGCAACAGGTGACTCAGAGGTACAGCTGAAACAAGCTTCTGCATCTGTTCAACAACAAATGGAAAACAAAATGAAAAGAAAATTCCAAAGACTTTTACAACACAATCATTCTTTTTGCTGCTGATCAGTACTATCAATCAGTACCTTATCTGGGTTTTTTTCTAAACCTGTACTAATCAGGGCAGGAGGCAGGTAAGGGTATAATAATGATAATAATAATGATAAAAATGATGATGATGATACTACTAGTACTACTAAAATAACTACAACTCCTACTCCTATTTATGATAACAATAGCAATGATCATTTAGTATGCTAATCTAATAAATACAAAAGCCATAGGCATTTACAATGTAACCATTCATAAGCAAAGAAAAGATGACAAAAATCAAAAACAGCATGGCCATGCACTGAAATCATCATGCTTGCACTCACACACACAAATGCACACACACATTCAGCGCATCCAAAGAGCCCCATGGCAACAAGAAATTTATCCCAGACAATTTTGTTACCAAAACTCCCACAAAAATCCAACTTTTATTGGAAAACAAATAAATAAATATACAGGCAGGGGTAAAAAATGACGTGCACTTGCACTGAGGTGCTCTCCTTGGACAGAGCACTCCAAACTTCAAGCAGAGAAACCTGCAGCAATAATACAATACAACAGAACACAACACAATACAGTACAATACAGTACAATACAACCTTCTGGCCCAGGCCAAAAGCTGTGTCAGTTACTGATGACAGCTAAGTGCCAAGACCTGCATTAAAATGTTATGTAGTAGTAACATGTTATGCTGAGATTGCCTTCAGCTATAACAAAGCTCTTAGCATAACAATCAGCGCTCTCCTTTCAAAGACAAAAAGCATCCTCTGAAGTCGGAGTATGGTTACCAATGTGATGAGGTACTTGAAAATAATCACACAAGCCAGCTTCTCACCCAGTATGTACTTTCAATCTCACAGCAATTCCCAGGTGGGATGAGTGAGACAGGGCGCATATTCTGGGTGACCCCCGGGGTCAAGTTAAGCTGGGGAACGCACAACAACAACAAAAACAGTACAATAGAAAAAGAACGACTGACAGTACGTACCTGTGGACTGCGACTGATGGAGGGAGGCACAGAGAAGTAGTAACCGCACTGTACCCCTGACAGGGCAGCAGACGCACGGCCATCAAACGCATGAAGCACTGCCTTGGTCACTCCTGCATACAAAGACACTGATTTACACGCAGCCTTTGTCATCCTTGTAAACAGAGAAACACTGCCTTGGTTCAGGCTTTGAAAATCCATGTAAACAACACTAGGTTACTCTTGTCAACAAAGACATTGAAAGGCAGTATTTGCAATACTTGTAAACAAACCCCCCCCCCACTTGGTTACTCCTGCAAACAAAGACAGATTTACAGTCTCTATAATCCATATAAACAAAGAAACACTGCCTTAGTTACTCCAGCCAACAGAGACACAGACTGACAGCTCTGTACTTTCTTTTATCAAAGAAACACTGTTTGGGTTACTCATGTCAACACAGACACAGATTGACAACAACAAAGAAACAATGGCTAGCTTACTCTTGGTAACAAATACATAAACTGACACCCTTTGTAATCCTTCTTAAACAAGGGACACTTAGTTACTCCTGTCAACAAAGACACATATGTACAGCCTTTAGAACAGTTGTAAGGCAAACAACAAAGACACATATGTATAGCCTTTAGAACAGTTGTAAGGCAAACAACAAAGACACATATGTACAGCCTTTAGAACAGTTGTAAGGCAAACAACAAAGACACATATATACAGCCTTTAGAACAGTTGTAAGGCAAACAACAAAGACACATATGTACAGCCTTTAGAACAGTTGTAAGGCAACAACAAAGACACATATGTACAGCATTTGAACAGTTGTAAGGCAAACAACAAAGACACATATGTACAGCCTTTAGAAACAGTTGTAAGGCAAACAGCAAAGACATATGTACAGCCTTTAGAACAGTTGTAAGGCAAAAACACAAGAAACTATATACAGCATTTAGAACAGTTGTAAGGCAAACAACAAGTACATATGTAAGCCTTTTAGAACAGTTGTAAGGCAAACACAAAGAACAATGTACAGCCTTTATAGAACAGTTGTAAGGCAAAACAACAAAGACACATATGTACTGCATTTAGAACAGTTGTAAGGCAAACAACAAAGACACATATGTACAGCCTTTAGAACAGTTGTAAGGAAACAAAAAGACACATATTGTACAGCCTTTAGAACAGTTGTAAGGCAAACAACAAGACACATATGTACAGCCTTTAGAAAGTTGTAAGGCAAACAACAAAGACACATATGTACAGCCTTTAGAACAGTTGTAAGGCAAACAACAAAGATACATATGTACAGCTTTAGAACAGTTGTAAGGCAAACAACAAAGACACATATGTACAGCCTTTAGACGTTGTAAGGCAAACACAAAGATACATTATGTACAGCCTTTAGAACATTTTGTAAGCAAACAACAAAGACACATATGTACAGCCTTTAGAACAGTTGTAAGGCAAACAACAAAGGACACATATGTACAGCCTTTAGAACAGTTGTAAAACAAACACAAAAGATACATATGTACAGCTTTATAAAAAAGTAAAACAAACAACAAAGAACATATGTACAGCCTTTAGAACAGTTGTAAAACAAGATACATATGTACACTTATAACAGTTGTAAAACAAACAACAAAGATACATATGTACAGCCTTTAGAACAGTTGTAAAACGAACAACAAAGATACATATGTACAGCCTTTAGAACAGTTGTAAAACAAACAACAAAGACGCATATGTACAGCCTTTAGAACAGTTGTAAAACAAACAACAAAGATGCATATGTACAGCCTTTATAACAGTTGTAAAACAAACAACCAAGATACATATGTACAGCCTTTATAACAGTTGTAAAACAAACAACAAAGACACATATTTACAGCCTTTAGAACAGTTGTAATACAAACAACAAAGATACATATGTACAGCCTTTATAAAAATGTAAAACAAACAACAAAGACACATATGTACAGCCTTTAGAACAGTTGTAAGGCAAACAACAAAGATACATATGTACAGCCTTTAGAACAGTTGTAAGGCAAACAACAAAGATACATATGTACAGCCTTTAGAACAGTTGTAAGGCAAACAACAAAGACACATATGTACAGCCTTTAGAACAGTTGTAAAACAAAGATACATATGTACAGCCTTTATAACAGTTGTAAAACAAACAACAAAGATACATATGTACAGCCTTTAGAACAGTTGTAAAACAAACAACAAAGATACATATGTACAGCCTTTAGAACAGTTGTAAGGCAAACAACAAAGATACATATGTACAGCCTTTAGAACAGTTGTAAGGCAAACAACAAAGATACATATGTACAGCCTTTAGAACAGTTGTAAGGCAAACAACAAAGACACATATGTACAGCATTTAGAACAGTTGTAAGGCAAACAACAAAGATACATATGTACAGCATTTAGAACAGTTGTAAGGCAAACAACAAAGATACATATGTACAGCATTTAGAACAGTTGTAAGGCAAACAACAAAGATACATATGTACAGCCTTTAGAACAGTTGTAAGGCAAACAACAAAGATACATATGTACAGCATTTAGAACAGTTGTAAGGCAAACAACAAAGACACATATGTACAGCCTTTAGAACAGTTGTAAGGCAAACAACAAAGACACATATGTACAGCCTTTAGAACAGTTGTAAGGCAAACAACAAAGACACATATGTACAGCCTTTAGAACAGTTGTAAGGCAAACAACAAAGACACATATGTACAGCCTTTAGAACAGTTGTAAGGCAAACAACAAAGACACATATGTACAGCCTTTAGAACAGTTGTAAGGCAAACAACAAAGACACATATGTACAGCCTTTAGAACAGTTGTAAGGCAAACAACAAAGATACATATGTACAGCCTTTAGAACAGTTGTAAGGCAAACAACAAAGACACATATGTACAGCCTTTAGAACAGTTGTAAGGCAAACAACAAAGATACATATGTACAGCCTTTAGAACAGTTGTAAGGCAAACAACAAAGACACATATGTACAGCCTTTAGAACAGTTGTAAGGCAAACAACAAAGATACATATGTACAGCCTTTAGAACAGTTGTAAAACAAACAACAAAGATACATATGTACAGCCTTTATAAAAAAGTAAAACAAACAACAAAGATACATATGTACAGCCTTTAGAACAGTTGTAAAACAAAGATACATATGTACAGCCTTTATAATAGTTGTAAAACAAACAACAAAGATACATATGTACAGCCTTTAGAACAGTTGTAAAACAAACAACAAAGATACATATGTACAGCCTTTATAACAGTTGTAAAACAAACAACAAAGACGCATATGTACAGCCTTTAGAACAGTTGTAAAACAAACAACAAAGATGCATATGTACAGCCTTTATAACAGTTGTAAAACAAACAACCAAGATACATATGTACAGCCTTTATAACAGTTGTAAAACAAACAACAAAGACACATATTTACAGCCTTTAGAACAGTTGTAATACAAACAACAAAGATACATATGTACAGCCTTTATAAAAATGTAAAACAAACAACAAAGATACATATGTACAGCCTTTAGAACAGTTGTAAAACAAACAACAAAGATACATATGTACAGCCTTTATAACAGTTGTAAAACAAACAACAAAGATACATATATACAGCCTTTATAACAGTTGTAAAACAAACAACAAAGATACATATGTACAGCCTTTATAACAGTTGTAAAACAAACAACAAAGATACATATGTACAGCCTTTAGAACAGTTGTAAGGCAAACAACAAAGACACATATTCACAGCCTTTATAACAGTTGTAAAACAAACAACAAAGACACATATGTACAGCCTTTAGAACAGTTGTAAAACAAACAACAAAGATACATATGTACAGCCTTTAGAACAGTTGTAAAACAAACAAAGAAAGACACATATGTACAGCCTTTAGAACAGTTGTACAACAAAGACAACAAGCCTACAGCTTCAGGGTTTCTTTCTTTTTTACACCCCCCCCCCACTTCCTCCTACCCCCTCCCCTGCCTGCTCTACTTCTTGCTGCCATCTGCCCATAACCACACATCTTGCTCCTTTCTTTTTTTCCCTTTTTTGGGGGAAGGGGCGGGGGGGAGATAATTCATTTTCAGTTTTGACTGAGAGTTACAAACACACAAAAAACATTAACTCATTGGAGTCGCAGTAAAATGGATCCCGCCATTTTGTGGTGACATGTGATTTTGGCTAGTTTTGAAAAATTCAGCAGTCTTACCCAACATAATAATGACATACACATTATACATCATTAAAAAGTTTATAATGTCTTCTTTTGAGATTGTTTCACAGTTTTTTAATAGATGACTGTATTTATTTTTTTCCAATTTTCAAAATATGTCACGAATGCTGAAAAAAAAAGTTTTGAAAATTAGGGCTGGTATCTTAAATGGCTTGAACTATTCATCAACTAGTCCCCTTGAAGCAATGTGATGATTTTTCACCAAAGTTAAATTCCCTGAAGCTGGCTGAATCCATGTGATGTCACTTTTTGTACAACAGTTTATTTTTTTTAAAGAATCATAACACTGGGGTGCCTGAAATCCCAGAGATATCACTTGTTGACATGTCAAACAAAATTGGCCAACAGACAAAAAACTAGGCAAGCTTATGGTCAAGGAAATCAACTGTGTTTAGAAAAAATGATTGCCGTACAGGCCAGAGTACTTTCCCTTGAGTTAACCATCACTTTGTGTTTTTAAAAAAATTCGTAAGTCTGCCGATTCTTAAGCTTCGGCACATCACAGTAAAGGAAAAACTGATATTCTCTTAACAGTTTCTGATGTGTATGATATAATATACGTATGCTTGAATGTGGAACAACCTCAATGAGTTAATGCATGTATGCATTCAATCTCAAGAGGAGAAAAAAAAGAAGGAAGGAGAGAGAATGAGAAAGAAGAGAGAAAAGGAGAGAGAGAAAAGAACATCTCTGTCTCTCCAAGAGGTTATATACATGTTAAAACACATGCACATACTGTAATCTTATTTAAAAAGTGGCTACAGAAACAGATATGAACATGTAGAGTAACCCCTTGCAATCTCCCCCTCCCCTCCCCCCACTCCCTTTATTTCAAACAGCTCACCATGTTCTTTCAGAAGGTTGATGGCTGGCTGTCCTGCTGACCTGGAGTGCACGTTTCTGCAACATTTTCATGTCAGTTCAGATGTGCTGACACTAAAGAGTCAAAGAAAATGGAAAGTTCATGTCAGATGCATCTATGCTTGTAAAGATAACAGTGTTCCTATAACTTATGTGGTCATAGGGGAGCGATGTGTCAGGGACCTCAGCTTCTCGAGGGGCTATCATCTTGAGGATGGCACCCATCTCCTCTCTCTCACTGCTTTACCTTCCCTGTTCCTGAAGAAGGCAGGTACTCATTTACAGCTGGGTGAGCTGGTGGACTGTACTAAAGCCATGGTGCATGAACGGTCATCCATTTGCAAGGTAACCAAGCTCAACGCTGCTTAACCTTGGCTTGGGGAGAGCAAGCGCTCTGAACTCTGAGCTATCTCATGCACACACAAAACTATAGGCAGATAAAGTCATACTGATATACATACACATGTAGGCACACCACACACACTGACATAGACACACGCACACACATACACACACACATGCATGCATGCACACACACACACAAGCACACATGCATGTGCATACACAGACATGCCTTAGACATAGCAAATATTGTTCAACTTTCTGTGTAAGTGCACATATTGATAATAATGTTTAATAACACTAACAAGAAGAACAAAACCAACCCTCATCATCATCATCATCACTACCATAATCCTCCTTCTCATCATCATCATGGATAGATCTAAAACCCTTTTCCTCCTTTCCTGGACAGATAAGACTAGAAAGTGTGTCATAATAACAAAACAACAAACATTACACATATAAATACAAACTTATGCACTATGTGTATTTTACCATGTCTGTAAAAATATGAATGTATCTATGGCTGTCTCTAGAAGGCAAGTGCTGTGATAATCAGGCCTTTGTTTTAAAAACAAACAAGCATAAAACACTTACATTGGAAGATCATGCTTCAGTGCAAACTGGATCTGCAATATCAAGTAACAGGTAAATCTAGTGCACACAAACAAGCATGCATGTGTGAACACACACACACACACACACGCACAACACACACTCACACAACACAACACCCACCCACACAAACTCACTCACACTCACCCACACACACACACACACATCAACAATAAAGATGAATCTTTTTATACTTTGTTTTCATTTAAGGATTTGAACACCTCCCACCCCCCCTTCCCCCCCACCTCAAAGTACAACAGTATTCACCTCAACACACAGAATTTCATTGATAACACAAAACTGATATTCTCTTAACAGTTTCTGATGTGTATGATATAATATATGTATGCTTGAATGTGGAACACGGAAATGAAGACAACACAACATGGTGCCATTTTCAATAAATCCTACTTACACAGGACACCAGGACAGACGCTATAGCTGAACAGTAAAGACTGTTCGACTTTAATCCCATGGGTCCACGCAGTCATAAAGTCTGACTTCAAGGATGACATCTAAACATGACACCAGTGTGCATGCGTTTTTATAATGAATAAACAAATTTCCTTTCATAAAGGATAATAAAAGAATTGAATTGATTTGGATGGCTTGATTAAAAACAAAACCAAAAAAAAACAAAATCATGGCTTACTCAATGTACCATCAGGAAATAAAAATATGACTTTGACTTGACTTGACACTCACCTGTCTGGCTAAAACTTCTCGCTGTCCAGCTTTCTCCTCCGGAGTGTTGCACCATCGTGGGGTGAAGTCCAGCCCTATCTGAACACAGGCAGTTATCAGCCGCTCAATTCAATCATGTCTTTTGGTCAAGAAGGAAGATAGCAGGGTGGTTCAGATATTCACCTGCCTGACAAGCAAACCACGAGATTCTGGGTTCAAATCCCAGCCTTGCCCCTTTCTTCCCAGTTTGCTGAGAAAATTGGACCGAATGTGAAGTCTTTCAGAGGAGACTCTAAGTCAGTCGGGCCTGTGTGCGGATGGATTTGTACACGTGAAAAAAACCCACAACAGTTAAAAATCAGAAAGAGCAGAAAGGTGCCTTCCGAATGTCCTGGCAAAATTGGTAGGTTCAATTCCCAGTTGTATCCTTAAAGTCGGAATGCGACTACCTAAGTGGTGGGGGAAAAAAACTGTCCCATTCACAACAATCTCGCCATTGGTGAACCTTGAGACTCTAGCCAAGGAACAACACAAAAAATCTTTTGGTCACCAAAACATGAAATGGTTCAACATATGAAAATGCTCTTTACTGTTCCTAAACTTACTAAAAGTTACTTCAGTTTATCCAGAACATTTTTTGTTTTCAAGATAAATATCTCATTCATTCATTTTTTCTTTCTTAATGCTCAGTGATGAAGGAAATAATGCCTTCCTGCTACAACCACATGAAATACACTTGACCATACACAACTACCTTTAAACTTTGTAGAAATGCTCTCAGGGACATCTAACTTCATTGACAGTTGTCAAGAAGGAATCAAATTTGACTGATTAAGGTTATACACAAATCTGATATCTGAGTGAAGGAAGAAAATTAACTGTCAGCAGTGCCAGAGCGCTGCTCCAGTATTGTGTTCTGTGTAAGTGTGTGTGTGTGTGTGTGTGTGCGTGCGTGCGTGCGTGCGTGCGTGCGTGTGTGTGCATGCAAGTGTTTGAAACTATATATGCATGTGTAAGTCCTTGTGTCAGTATGAGTATGTTCTCTATGTGACATGCCTTGGGTGAAAGTGTGTGCACTTTCTCGCACACATAATGTGGATTCGAGGATTTGTTCATGATCAACCAGTCCCAAACTATCAGCATGACGTCCAAACTCACCTCCCCAACAGCAGCGAGTCTGTGGCAGTGCTCCTCCAGTAGTGATTCTGCCTCCTCAAGGTCCTGTCCAGAAAAACAAAGAAACACCGTTTCATTTGAGCAGGCTCTGCACAAATCTACCCACTCTACTGAGTCAGCAGCGAACTCCATAGTTGTTTTGTGTTGCACTATATCATACTGTATTGTAGCCTGCATGAACTTATCTACTTTGAGATAATAAAGTACTTGTACTGTACTTTATTGTGTTGTATTATGAGCATAAATACACATCATTGTAGGTCTTGTTAAGCATTCCCAGTTTAAAGACAAAAGAAGAAGAAAAATAAAAGTAACAAACCAACACAACACACACACACACAGACTGAGGGAGAAAATCCATATGTGAACAGATTATATATGTACAGGATATAAATTCTCACACATTGATTGGAGAGTCAAAGGGAATTCAGGTCCATAAAACCACCAAATATGTGTACACACACTTCCTTCTTCTTCGTCCATCAGGATCGATGATGACCATCTATTCATCCTGGGATTGGGAGGGTCCATTTCTGTGGGTGTGAAGATGACTTATTTGGCCAATCCGCGCTTGAAAAGTTCTTGAGCAGTATGGACAGGGTATAGTGGCTGCTTTTGGAGACTTGGAGGCTCTATCTTTCCTGTCTTGCTTGCGTTGCTCAGCTGTCGCAATTCTGTTTGCTTCGTGGGCCTTGGCGCCGATGTGTACAGCTGCTCGCCACTGTGGCCTCTCCATTGCTGCCTGCTCCCATGAGTTTATCTCAATGTTGAAGGCTTTCAGTGAGGCTTTCAGAGTGTCCTTGAAGCGTTTCTTCTGGCCTCCCTGGGAGCGCTTTCC
Source organism: Rapana venosa (assembly GCA_028751875.1). Lineage (NCBI taxonomy): Eukaryota > Metazoa > Mollusca > Gastropoda > Neogastropoda > Muricidae > Rapana > Rapana venosa. The sequence continues at coordinate 75,850,188 of CM054138.1, read as the reverse complement.
ATGCTGAAGTTCGCCAAACAGAAGTTTCTTGGGGAGCTGATGGTCTGGCATGCGAACTACATGGCCTGCCCAGTGAAGCTTGGTATGCATCAGGATGGGAAGGTGTGCTCTAGTGAGCACCTCAGTGTCTGGGATCTTGTCCTGCCACTTGATGCCAAACAGTTTTCTCAAACAGGTGGTGTGGAAGTGGTTCAGCTTTTTAGCATGGCGTTGGTAGACTGTCCATGACTCTGAGCCATAGAGCAGGGTGGTGAGCACTACCGCTTTGTAGACCTTGATCTTGGTTTCTGTTGAGATGCCTCTCCTGTCCCACACATTCTTTCGGAGTCTGCCAAAGGCAGCGCTTGCTTTGGCGAGTCTGGTGTTGACCTCATCATCAATGGTTACTGTGCGGGAGAGGGTACTGCCAAGATAAGTAAATTTGTCCACTGCTTTGAGTCTATGTCCATTTACGAGATGTTTGGTTCAACGTAGGGCTTCCTGGGGCTGGTTGGTGCATTACCTCAGTCTTCTTGGTACTGATTGTCAACCCAAAGTTGTCGCAAGCATCAGAGAACTTGTCAACACCGTCTTGCATGCGGCTTCAGAAGCAGCATTGAGGGCGCAATCATCAGCAAACAGGAAGTCATTGATGATATCTGTTGAAACCTTGGTTTTTGCTTGAAGCCTCCTGAGATTGAAGAGTGATCCATCATACCTGTACCTGATGCTGACACCAACATCCGAATCTCTGAACGCATCTGACAGCATTGCCGAAAACATGAGGCTGAACAGGGTGGGAGCAAGAACACAGCCCTGCTTCACTCCGTTGGTGACTGGGAAGGGTTCAGATGCCTCTCTGTTGTCTTGTACTCTGGCCAGCATACCATCATGAAACTGATGTACGATAGCAATGAATTTTCTTGGGCAGCCGTACTTCGCCATGATTCTCCATAGACCCTCTCTGCTAACAGTATCGAAGGCCTTGGTCAGATCAACAAAGATGGAGTAGAGGTCAGTGTTTTGTTCCTGACACTTCTCTTGGAGCTGCCTGGCAGCAAACACCATGTCGATAGTCCCGCGATCTTTCCGGAAGCCACATTGACTCTCTGGAAGAAGGTCTTGCTCAAGGTGGACTATGAGCCGGTTCAGCAGTACTCTGGCCATGACCTTGCCTGCAATGGACAGCAGGGATATTCCTCGGTGGTTGTCACAGGCCTGGCGGTGTGTACACACACACACACACACACATATATATATATATATATATATATATATCTGTATCTATCTATATCTATGTGTGTGTGTGTGGTGTGTGAGAAAGAGAGAGAGAGGAGAGGGAGAGAGGAGAGAGAGAGAGAGAGAGAGAGAGAGAGAGAGAGAGAGAGAGAGAGGAGAGAGAGAGAGAGAGAGAGAGAGAGAGAGAGAGAGAGAGAGAGAGAGAGAGAGAGAGAGAGAGAGAGAGAGAGAGAGAGAGAGAGAGCAAGAGAGAGAAAACTGCAAAGACAAGAAGCTTTTTTATTTACAACTGAAATTTCCAGCATTTATTTGCCTTCTTCAGCGGAAACTGACTGCAAGCAAACTATGTATGCAGACATGTACAAAGTCTGTGAAAGGGCTACCTTAAAAAAACAGTGAGAGGGGGGGGGGGGGGGGGGGGGGGGGAAGTTACCTTGACAGTCACACTCCTCTGACTAAATTCCTCAGCACCTCCTGCACTTGTCTGCTGCAAAAAGGCAAAAATCATCCATGGACATTTTGTACTTAATAACAAGGTTGTATACAATACCAATGCGTAATATTGACTGACAGGTGGACAGACAGGGAGAAACACACACACACACACACACAAACACACGCGTGTGCATGCACACACATACCCCCCCTCCCCCCACACACGGATGAGACTATAAACCGAGGACAGAATTTACAAAACTGCATACACACGGGGACTGGATGTAAAAAAGCACATAAGTGCTTATTCCATTATCCTCAATATATAAGAATAAAATAAATAAATAAAAGTAAAAACACATGCACACACACGCACAAACACATGCACGCACACATACACACATGCACACACACACACTCATGCGCATGCATGCACACACACACATGCACACTCGAGCACACACACTTACACACCCAAGCATGTGCATACACACACACACACACACACACACATACATACATATACACGCACAAGCTCGGAACATGAAAAAAAAAATCATGCATGAATAGTTCTAAGATGGAGACTTACATGGGAGCAGGAATCGGACAGTTCTGACTTACATTTTAAAAAAGAGAATACACTTTAAAAGTTCTTTCAGCACAGAAAATGCAAACCAACACAACAAAAAAGCAAAACAGGAGAAAGAACATAAGCCTCTTATCTTCAAATGTAAACATGTGATTCTGGAAATTCTAGATTTCAAATAAATGATTGATATATAATATCTAGGCTTAGCATAAAGTTTCTCCTGCTGTATTCACAACCCATCATGTTAATTAATGATACATGTACCTAACAGGGTGAAGAATTGATAAGGAATCTTCCTACCCACCTGTACTGGATGAAGACCCAGGCATGGCACCACGAAAGAAGGATACCTGACACAAAAGATAACACTTTTTTTAAAAACCATCTGCGTTTTTCTTTACTGATCTTTTGTGTGCGTTTAAAGTAACAATGGCACCTAAGAAACATTCATATTATAATTCATGCTTGGATAGACGCAGAAAGATATATAATATGGTTTTGAAATCTGTTGTTCATTATGTTTAAGGAGAGTGGCATGCCTGTAAATGATTGAGTGCAAGCGCTTCGATTTGTTTGTCTTTTTACAAGATTCAGCGCTATATAAATTCCATATATTATTATTATTATTATATTCACGAACCAGCAAAAATCTCACCACTGGTGAACCTCTCAGCTCTAGCTGAGGAACAACAAAAATACATGAACAGGTGGGTTTTTGTTTGTTTGTTTGGTGTTGTTGTTGGTTTGGTTGGGGTTTTTTGGGTTGTTTTTTTTTGGGGGGGGGGGGGGGGGGGGGGGGAGGGCTGCTTTTTTATGCTCTGAGATTTAAAAAAACAACCCAAAAACAACAACCAAAGAATGGTATTAAAAAAAGAAAAAGAACATTAGTAACTGAACTGAACTGAACCTACTGACTTTGTAATTACCACAAGGAAATCTGAAACATCAATTCATTCACACCCCATACCATTACTTTGATGACCATATGAAGCAATGTCAATTCACAAAAAAAGGAGCAAATTTTGTAACATCAAATCACCAGGTGCAAACATTCCATGTTCCAAAGCTGCAAAATTCTTCTTTTTCTTGTTCAGTATATGTAGGCTTTCAACTCTATCCAGCACTTCTTAGAGTCTCTCTCTCACACACACACACGCACACACACACACACACACAGAGATATTACATGTCTACACAATTTACTCATAAATAACTGTTTAAAACTAGTCAATAGAAACCATCAATCACAGCTATAAGAGCTGATAACAGATGAAAATCATCACTGACTGATAAGTTGTCAATGAAGTAATTACTGAACTTGTCAGTCACTCAATCACCAAATTACTGACATTAATAAACTATCAAACTGGTCAATCGATCCATCATTAGATTATTAATAACAAATAAATAAAGCAATGACTGAATCAGTCAATCATTCAAGGTACACACACCTGTCAGCCAAGTCCAAGACTCTTGAGAAGTCAGACACAGATTCTGATACAACAAGAGCAGCAGCGACTCCTGCCTGCAACATGTCAATTTTTGCAGTATTTTCATTTGCAACAAATGATGGCAGTGGTATGAACAGAATAATGAGTATTAGATGATACTAATAACGAACAGTAATGATGTTGATGAAATTATGAAAGACCTGGAAAGGATGAAAAATGAAAAAATGATATATAAAAAATGAAAAAAATTGCATCATTCATGCACACACAAATATGTATATATTCAAACATGTGCTTAAGCACAAACGTGCATCCGCACACACATGCACACACATTTTCTCTCTCTGTCCCTCCCCCCCCCCCTCTCTCTTTCACTCTTGCATGCATGCATATTACCTCTAAAAAAAACAAACACCGCCACGCACACACACAAAAGCATGAATGACCAGCACATAAAAAGCAAGTACTTACCTGTTTTGCCTGCGAGATTACATCGTCAATATCCTGCAATGACATAAAAATAAATCTTACTTGACATAGGTACTGCAGTTTGTCAGTTATCATACAGTGCTCATTGATCACAATTTCTGACACTTCAAAAGTCATATTTTACAAGCATGAAATACCTGAAACAAAGTTTTACATCCCAAACACACACAAGCCTAAGAAAATTCTTCTTCATCAAACACTCAGACAGCAACTAATGTTGTCTGTCACATGAGCGAAAATGCATTGCGCTGCCGCTATGCGCCCAACAAAGTGGGCCCAGAGCATCCAACTTTGCATGGGAGAGAAATTGTTATTTTATAAGTCTTTCTGGAAAAAAGGCAGAAGAATGGACCAAGAAGGCAGAAAATGGACAAGAAGGTGGTGACATGAAAAAAAGGAACAAGGCAGAAACACAGAGAAGGATAGAAAAGAGGGAACTTGTAGCACAGAATTTCCAGGTGAAGATACTATTTATGCTGAGAGGCCACTGGCATCCCCACAGGGTAGCCTAAGGAAAAAGCACATGAGGTTGCACAAACATGGGCATGCATGCACATACAGACACAGCATGATTGATCATTATGCTTAAATCAAATTAGTTTTAAAAGCACATAGATCACCAAAAAAATAAATTAGATTGAATATATATTTTTTTTTTATTTTATAAATTTCTGTTAGTCAGTGGTGCAAATATTAAGATTGTCTAGCTGTGTTCCTATGAAAGAATGCAGTATGCATAGTACATCTCAAGCGCTTTGATTTGTCTCTGCAAGATATAGCGCTATATAAATTCCATTTATTATTATTATTTATCTCCACCCCCACCCTTTTTGTTTACAATTACTATACAACTTTGTGTTCCAGGCTGCAAGGAAAAAATGCCTTCCTGGCTGCATTCATAAGTTTGGCTTTGAGGCATTCTTGTGGGTAGTTTGTTTGTTTTTAAAGTAAATAACACAAGCACACATTACAATATAAATATGCTTGTCATACAAACTATTTTCTTAAATGAAAAGGTGATTTCTTGAAATAGGGCATGCCACAGGGGAAAGCTCTGTATGTGTGTGTATGTTTTATTTTATTCTTTTATTTCAAGGATAATGGAATAAGCATTGATGTGCTTTTTTTCATCCAGCCCACATGAGTATGCACTATGCAGTTTAATAAATTTTGTCATCTGTTCCCACCAGCACACAATGGCCTACTCTTCCAAAAAGTGGAACAGGTTTAATGTGTGAGTGAGATGTTCATTCGCACATGGAACCTTGGTTGATAGTCTCATGGAAAGATGTGTGTGTGTGTGAGGGGTGGGGTGGGGCGGGCAGGTTATGTCTGGTGAGATACAGGATTTGTTTGCCTGGACAAATGGATGACATATAACTGAATAGGTCTATTCCATTGTTGTATGATCTCAACTGTCTTCTCTTCTGCTTTTGATTATGGCACAAATAAGATAACATCGAACATGAACATAGAGGTTTTGGGCATGCCTATGACTTTTTATACAATTGGTATACGTGTGTGTGTGTGCGCGCGTGTGCACGTGCGCGCGCGTGTCTGTGTGCGGCCTAACATCTCTAGCATTACTTGATCAAACTGATGGTCTGTCAGATGGGAATGTACATCCACAACAGGCCCTGCTTCCCCCATTGATGGTGTGCACAACGTGTACTTCGAAGGCTGTTTGTTTTCGCCTCTGCCTCAGCTTCTTTCGGTCTCTCCTGAGTGCTTTCCCCTTCAGTTCAGACACAGCATCACATTGCTTATTTACACAGCTACTGAGCTAAAAGACACGGAACGATATTATTATTTCGTTTATTTAATTTTCAGCACACACACACACACACACACACCCAAGGGCATATAATCCACAAAGACGCAGACAGTGGCGAATCAGTAGGCGTTGAAGAGAGTGGACTATTAACATTACACAAAATCGGTCAAGAAATCTGCCACTTATCAATCCCCCCCATAGAGTATGTACTGGTTAAGACTTGGGGGCATCAGTGTTGGGTATTTTGTGCCAGCCAAACCACTGGCCACAACTGACCTACTCTTTCATGAACAGGGAATGTTCTTTTTATGCATATGCAAGATGTCATGATTAATGTGTACATTTACACATGAACAGAACCTGAGTTTCCAGTCTTACCTGAAGGCATGCAAGGAGTAAAGTCAGACTGGAAGAAAAGCCAAAATGGCCACTCAGCAACAACTCAAATTTTGCTTCCCCTTCCCTAAATTATGAATCCAGTACTATTCCACATATCACTCATGTACATAACAATGATAAGACATATGTCTATATTTTCAGACATTTATAATATTTCTTTGTCGGACAATCCTCATCTATTGTTGCAGCAAAAATGCTTTGAACTGCTATTAAGTGCTTGACAAGTCAGGCCCAGCACATTGGACTTTGGCATAAGAGAGAATTGTTATCTTTTCAGTCTTTCTGGAAAAAAAAGGCAGGAGAATGGACCAAGAAGGCAGAAAATAGACAAGAAGGAGGTGACAGGAAGAAAATGAACAATGCAGAAACAAAGAGAGCAATAGAAAAGAGGACATTTCTAGCACAAAATTTCCAGAAGGTGGGGATGCTATTTATACTGACAGGCCCCCCGGCATCCCCTCGGGGGTGTTTATGATATAAACTTCAAGAAGGCTTGATCAGTACTAGTATACTGAGCTATATATTAGTAAAGGATCTAAGTGGTATTAGCAAATGGCACAAAGTTAACTGGGGCTGAGAGGTAACCTGGTACACCTTGAAAGCAAAAGGTTCTTTAAAGAAGTGTTCATGTTATCAAGGAAGATTTAAATGGTTCAGAGTTTGATCTTTGCTTTCGTCTGCTCTGATCATGCACAACTCCAGCAACTTTCAAGGGTCAATAAAACTCTATTTGCATTTGCTTTCTGCTGCTAGGAGTACCAGTTATTGTGGTGATGATTGGTTGATGGTACAACCCCTAAACCAGATAAATCTGCTGGGATACTAATACAACCGAACCAAATTCTGCTACAGTTTATTGCAGGACCAGAACTTTCTGGATGGTCACGGATGGTTTGCAGTATCTTCTATGGTTAAAGCTTATTTTATTTATTTATTTATACCCACGAGATTTCTCTGCATGAAATTCGGGCTGCTCTCCCCGGGGAGAGCGCGTTGCCACAAGAGCAGCGCTTAAAGATACTTTCAGTCTCGCTTGTAATACTATTGTCATTCTTACTTCTAGGCGTCTTCCTTTTCTTCTCACATCCAAAACATCATAAGATTTTATAAAAACTTCAAACTTTAAACTTTAAACATCTAAGCCACAACACTTTTGGACAGTTACAATCATATCAGCAACTGTAGCTTTTTAGATTGAAAAATAAATGATTTTCCTTTTTAAAAGATAGATCCATTTGGGATTCAGCGTGACAGTATGCAGTCGTGTTTATCGTCGATATAGGCTGAATCCCATTGTTGTTGTTGCGATTAAATATCCGCTGGGATATAAATACAATCGCAACAGCAACAGTGGGATTCAGCCTGTATCGACGATAAACACGGCTGCCTACTATATAGCCATAATATCCGGAAGCGCAAAGGACACCGCCAAATTTCAAAATGGCGGAGCAGCCTGAAAGCGATAGCTCAAATAAAATAGCTTGTAGAAGCAGAAAGGCTGTAAATTTTATCAATGAAACATTATACAATAGCCTTATTGTTTCTTTGCAAAATGATGCACAGAGAAAAGCGGAAGACAGGGGTCGCTACATTATAAAGTTTAAAGAGGTACTCTCTCTCTCTCTCTCTCTCTCTCTTCTCTCTCTCTCGTAGCTTGCTAAGTAATGCTAGTCCTGTTATCTAAATGTTATGATTTATTTGGTTTGTTTTGTTAAATTGATGGGAAGGTGGCTTGTTTTGTTACTTCAGTTTTCTTGTTTGTTGCTTGCTTATTTTGAAGGATTGAGTATTGTCAGTATTTGTTTTTGTTTGTTTGTTATTTTTTTTAAATCACTATCATAGTATCAATATTTGTTATTCTCTGTGTGTGCATGCCTTTGGTGTTTTTTTGGGGGAGGGGGGGGGGGGGGGGTTCTGTTTTTGGTTCTTGCATTTGTTTGTTTTTGTTTAGTTAAAGATTGCTTTTCTTTAGGTGGGTTTTTCTTCTTCTTCTACTGTCATGATGTTCCCTGAATTGAATAAGGATGGGGACTGGATATAATAAAACACATGACGTCATGAGTGTATTTTATCCTCAAAATAGGTTTGATTCAAAACACAATTTGATTTGACACACACAGTGACACACTGACAGTGACACACACACACACACACACACACACACACACACACACACACATGACACCTGGGTGCATGTAATACTAAAATTAGTTAATACTAACACTGTCACAGAGACTGAGAAAGGAAAAAAGCTGAACATTAAGTAAATTAGTTGTGTTGTTACTCTTAGTCTTAGATTTTAAATAATTATAATGCTCAGCATCTTTCAAGTTTCATTCAATGAAAAATACTGAAGTTTTGGTCTTGATTAGTTGATAAGATTCCCTTGCATTGAATAGTTAGTGACAGCTGAATTTTTCTTTTCATGGTATAAAATCCCTCACCCTGTCCACCCCTGAAAAAGGTATAATAAAGACAAGTTATACAAATCAAATAATTGACTCATTCTTTTCAGTAAAAAAAAAACTTAGCTGTCACTTATGTTTGTTTGCTTTACAAGATTCAGCACTGTAAATATTTGATTTAATACTAATTATTATTTTTGTTTTTTTTCCCTCAGGCATTTGACAAAGTGTCTCAACAGAACGTTATTGTGAAAGGGGAGGCTGGGGACAGAAGTGAGGCCAACACAACACCTGGTAAGTTCAGTCATAAAAACTGTTATTTTAATAGAAGCAATGGTTTCAGATTAGATTTGATTTGGACTTTTAAAAAATAGAAGTACATGAACATTAGTTAAGTGCATGAAACTTTATAAAAATAATTATTCAAAATACTTTTTGTTAAAAATCTTGGTCTGCAATATTTTACTGTTAATTTAGTGACCAATTTCCTAAAAGTTTAACAGTGAAGGGATAGAATTAATTTACTTTAACTTAGTTTATGTACGTATGATTTGCAGTGATTGTCTATTTAAAGAGTATGAAATCAGTATAAATTTTGCATTTTTGTCTGTTTTCCTCTGCTATTTCATGGTGGTTATTGCTGTTGTTGTTGTTGGTGGTGGTGGTTATACTGGTAGGTGGGTGTTGTGATGGGTTGGTGAATCACTGAATGGGTGCATGCATGGGTGGGTAGATGGTTGGTTTGATTGAGTCATACTATAGACTATAGTCGCAGTGAAGCTATCCAATTAATTTTAGTTAGGGACTGTACTATCAACCATCCATTACCTGCCAGGTGAGTCCTAAAGCTGTTTTAAAATTGTTTTGGTCCCAGTTTGATTAAAAAAGGAGGTAAAGGTAAAGGAGTCCCATAACCTATAAGGTCGTAGGGGAGCAAGGTGTCAGAGACCTCACTTCTCTAGGGCCAGCATATTGAGGGGGTGCCCATCTCCTCTCCCTCGCTGCTTTACCTTCCCTGACCCTAAAGAGGGCAGGTACCCATTTACAGCTGGGTGAACTGGGGGAACTGTACTGAAGCCAAGGCGTGCAAACGGTCACCCATCCAACTGGTAACCACGCTCGACACTGCTTAACTTGGCTTGGGGGAAAGCGAGTGCTCCGACCACTGAGCTATCCCGTCCCGTCAGTTTGATTACAAATGTTAAATGATAAGTTCAGGTGTTAAATATATACTATGTTTTAGAACCAATCCCTTCTGCGCGCGCACACACACACACACACACACACACAGGAGGGACGGGATAGCCTGGTGGTTAGAGTGATGTGTGTTGCACTCGTGATCTGCTGACTCAGGCTAGAATCTCGTTCAAGAGGATTTTTCCTCTGGAGTTAACATCAATGCCAACTCCTCTCTCCTAAAAGATCCTTTAGATGAGACCATAAATGGAGGTCCCGTGTGCAAACGCACACAGAACATTTTGCACACACATTAAAACCCGTTCTGCTTTTCGGAAGAGTAGGCCAATGTGTACCGGTGGGAATGGATGACAAAATTGACAAAACTGCATACAAATGGGGACTGGATGGAAAAAAAAGCACAAGTGTTTATTCCATTATCCTCAAAATAAAAGAATAAAACAAATTTTCAAAAATAAAAGAGCAAAATAAAGAAATACATTCTCTCTCTCTCTCTCTCTCTCTCTCTCTCTCTCTCTTCTCTCTCTCTCTCTCTCTCTCTCACACACACACACACACACACACACACGCACACAGGCGCACATTTGGATGTTGTTGTACAAGTTTGTCAAGCTATTGAACCATTCCACTAAAGATGAGTAAAGTGTTTTGTTAGACTGTCAGTTCAGTGTTGATTTTTCGGTTCATGAACCTTACATAGCAGTTGAGTTAGAACTATAAAAATGATCACAGAATTAATTAGTAAAAATCATGTAGTCATTCCCTGTATTTTTTCCCATTTATTTTCAATGATCAAGTGGCAATCACTGTAACACTAACAGCTAACAAGATCGAACGCTTGTGCAGAATTTGAACCCAAGGATCATCAGAAAGAGACACACATCAGTGAAGAGCTGCTGCCCCAGCTGGATGACTGTGTGGTAAAAATCGCCAAACAGAGAAAACGACTTCCCCGAGTCTGTGCCAATGCTGTCACCGATTTTTCCAATCACCAAGCTGCCTACATGGTAAGAACAGGAGGAATCTGTGGTGTTAGTGGTATCGCACCCCATCTCGAAAGCCAGAAGCTTCAGGTTTAATTTTCTGTTGAAGGCGGTGTGTTCCCCCATCCATAAGGTTGTGAGTAAGGCCTGGCTGCTAGTCTTTTGGATGCGGTGATGTTGTTGTACATTCCCCAACTTAACTAAACCTTAGAGGTCACCCAGACTATGCTCTCAGACTCACTGATCTGACCTAGGGATCACTGTTAGATAGTTGACTCTGGATGAGGTTTGCAAGTATGACTGTTTTCAAGAACCCTGCCATAGAAGCAGCCATACTCCAACCTGAGAGGATGGATAATATGATAAAAAAGTTGAAGTCTCTGTAGCAGGCATGTACCATTCGTAAAAGAACCCATAGCAATGAGAGAGTTATTCTTGGCAAAATTCAGAACAAAGGAACCAGTCTCATAAGGGAAATAGATAAGGAAGCCTGCAATTTGCAAGTGTTTGAAAAAGTAGAGAAAAAAATATGAGTGAGGCTTCACTAGTGGTTATGTGTTGTTCCTAGGGAGAGCAGCTGTGTTTTTATGCAGTGAAATTGCCCTGTCTGTTGGTGGTATACAGCATGATCTGGTCAAGACAGCAGACTGTTCTTTATGGTTTGTGACTTTCCCCAACAATCTCTGAAGATGTTTTTTGTGTAAAGCTTAATGTTTAATGTTTAAGCTTGTGTTTAATTCCATAAGAATGTCAAGTCATGTCTTATGATTCTGCCTTTATAGCTTTAAAAAAACACAACAAAACAACAACCCCAAAACAAAACAAAAAGGACAAAGATAGTCTTGCGTGCATGATCAACATTTTGGAGAGAGGAAGAATTACTTAGTTGAAAACAAATGAAGAGTGTGCATATTGATACAGTATTTTATCTGTATATGTGTGCATGTACATAATAAGCTCATGCTGTCCTGTGTTCTTTGGTGTGCATGTTCAGTCCAAAGTGAAACCTGGAGCGGAGCGCGTTGATCTAGACAGCTCCCTAAGTTGTGTCAAAGATGTCACAGGTTTCATCAGCTGCCAACGCCTCCGCCAGCCCTGTGCCAACCTTGCTCACCTGACAAAGGTAAGATGGCTGTCAGGCAAAGTCCATAATGAAAATTGTTTTTGATATGGTAAAATCCTAATTGACGTTATTTTTGTTTGCACTGTGTACATTTATCTTTTTCATTGGCCATTTTGCTTTAACTCGAATCAGGGTGAATGCTGCTTGTACTGTGAGAAAGTGATTTCATTAGCATCGTGAAAACAGGTAGGGCTTTTTCAGTAAAAATGGTAATAGATGATTAGAAATTTCTTTAGTTGATTACAAATTGCCATAGATGATTATAAACTGCCATAGTTTTACAAATTGCCATTGATGATTGCAAATTTCCATAGTTGACTACAAATTTCCATAGAAGATTACAAATTTTGTGTAGAGGATTAAAGATTTTCGTACAAATTCCCATAGTTAATTACGCATTTCCAAAGATGAATATCACATGATGTGCTCCATCTGTGGTTCCAGACGGCCACCAAAGACCAGCAGCGAGCAGGGCATTTGCAGAAGGCGGTGGAGATTGAAATCTCCAACCGGAACAGCCAGACCGCCTGCATAGTGCAGGGACACTGCCCAGTGGAGGATGGTGACCACAGTCCTGTGTGTGGACAGTGCCTGAAGAAGAGAAAAGTGGACTATAACCTTTTTGATGTCGACCCAGCCAACCCCAAGCTGGCACGACTGGGTGACATGCTGGCCAAAGACTTTGTGGTGGAACCTCTGAGCTTTTGAAAGGGTTCGGGGGTTTGTGGCCTGGTAGAGAGTTTTAGGCAAGACGCAAAAAACTTATGTTTTGTATGATTTGGTGCAGATGGACGTATAGCTTGGGAAAAAAACTTTTGCGTCAAGTGCATGTGCATGCATACCTGCAGATATGTCTGATAAACATGCTGGCATTAATGTGCTCAGATTTTTTTTTGCTATCTACAGTGCCTCCAGTATCATTTGACAAACAAACCAAGGGGGGATTTTGATCATGATAAAGTGGGTATACACAGTTTTTAAATCCTGTTTTATGAGAGACACTCTTGTATTGTTGTAGAGAAAAATGATGTTCCCATATCTTTCCCACAGCTGTGTGATTACTAGAATCTTGAGTTAGAACATAGTAAACACCAGGCAAAGAGTGACGCAACCTAAATTCTGCCAGCTTGGAAACTTACTCCCAGAACCCCTGGGAATCTGGTTTAGCACAAAACTGGTAGTGTATAATGTAAGCACCAACTGTGTGAGGAACTTTTCAGCTCAGAGGTGTAGAAAGGGAAATTTATTTTAGTGGGACAGCTACTTGAGAATAGCGGTTTAAATTGTGGGTTTCTCAAAAAGGAAGTCAGGCATTCGATCACCATCAGAGTCATTCTTGAGTATGGACTTCAGCTGGTTTGTATTTTGTGTTTAATACACTGTCAGCATAATGGGAAGATTGGATCCACACATTGGAACATCATCCATTATATGGATGGAATTTTTAATGTTGCTCAAGTCACCTGATTTGCATGGCAGTGTCTCTATCTCTTGGACCTCAAGGATACCAGGATGGGTCAGGATAGAGAGCACACCTATCAGCCCTGTCATGTTATTTCAGTCTGGATCTCAGAGGTATCATCATTAGCAATGCATCCTCATTTTTATATTTTCTTGCTGACTTTAGTTTTGGTTTATTCTCCACTTCAGTGCCTGTAGTGATGGCATCAAAGTCTTGGGAGTGTTCAGATTCATATGGGATCACACTGTAAGAGGAGCTTGGTTTATTCTAATGCCAGCTTGATGATTGTCAATGGCATTTTACTTGGTCTGCCTTTGTGACTGAGCTACTGCTGTCAGAAGGGACTTAGCAACAAGGTCATGCTCTACATTTTTGGACTCTGGCTGTCTCCTACCCAGAGTGAGTGTGCTGTGGGATCAGTGGGAAGACTGGGACTTCAAAGTTGAGCTTCATCCACTTTACGGATGTGATTTTGAGAGTGTTTCTCAAATTACCTGACCAACACTGCAGGTGTCTGTATCTCTCAGACCCAGTTGATGGTGGGATATATTATGCTCTATCAGGTTGTCTCAGAGCACATGCACTTCCATAGCAGCATAATTACATCCTCCTCATCATCATTGATCATCATGCAGTAAACAAAATTGTCTCTGTTTCAATGGCCCTGGTCACTCTGGTCTCATGGTGACCTCCGTTTTGGTTTCTCCATACATTTCTGTGCCTGTGATGAGTTTGTGTCAAAGGCTACGGGGTTGGAGGTTCACAGGGGAAGGTTGCTGGAGAGATGTTGTGGTGGTTACTACCTTGGGTGGGCAACTCACTTAGTCTGGCTGTGCAACTGAGCTAATGCTGTCATCAGTAGGGGGCTTTGTTATAGTAGGTGGTGTCCTGCGTATGTGTGGGGTTTTTTTGGTGGGTTTTTTTCTGCCTCATCTTCTGTGACGTCCCCCATCCTGCTGTTCCCACGCCGCTCATTCCAATCTCCTCACCACAACCATACCCAGATTTGTTATGTCTCATCCTCAGAGTCAGGGGTCCACAGGGGGCCAATCACTATCAGGCCGCTGTGGGGCCACCAGCCAGAGGGGCCCTGCACTGCTGCTGGGTCACTTTGGCAGTGTTCAGTGGTGCCTGTTTATAGCTAACATACGCGGGACACCACCTACTAAGCCCCCTACTAACGACAGTATTAGCTCAGTCGTGGAGCCAGACTGAGTGAGTTGCCCACCCGAGGTGGCAACCACCACAACATCCCTCCAACGACCGTCCCCCGTGAACCTCCAACCCCAAAGGCCTTTACACAAACTCACCACAGGCACAGAAGTGTATGGGCAAACCGACTCTGAGGTCACCATGAGACCAGAGCAACTGGGACCACCGAATCAAGACTTCTTTAATCAGATGATCAAACAATGGGAACAGCCGAGAGATATGCTAGACTACTTGACAGGGTTGTACTCTACGCTTACTTATCATAATATATCCCGGTGTCAACCAGGCCCGAGAGATACAACAGACACCTGCAGTGCTGGTCAGGTCATTTGAGCAACACTCTCAAAGTCGCATCCGTTAAGTGGATGAAGCTTGACTGTGTGGTCCCAGTCTTCCCACTGAGCCCACTCTGGGTAGGAGCCGGCCGGAGTCCGAAAAATCCCTATGACTCTTATGGGAATCGAACCCGCAGCCTTCCAGTCCGTAACCCAAGGCGGTAACCACTGCACCATGGCGGCTGGTGTCCTGCGTATGTTAGCTCAAAACAGGCACCACTAAACGCTACTAAAGTGACCAAGCAGCAGTGCAGGGCTTGTCTAGCTGGTGGCCTCATAGCAGTCTGACATTGTTGGGCTTCCTGTAGACTTCCGATCCAGAGGATGCGACATAACAAATCTGGGTATGGTTGCAGTGAAGAGATTGAAATGAGCGAGGTGGGAACCGCAGGACAAGAACTCCACAGAAACTGAGGCTGCAAAAAATAAAAATTTTGATTTATTATTTAAATACAGGTCATGCTTAGTGATTTGTTGGATAAAAACAGGCACTAGTAAACATGGCACCAAAGTGATTCACCAGCTGTAGGTAGATAACAGATGGAGGCTACACAGGGTTTGCTATTTATTTCATTGGTAATGGTGCATCAAGAAATTGTGTTGGTTGTCATTATGGATGTTGTTTATTTCACTAGGCTCATCTACGTAATTGTAATTTAGTGCTTTAGGGTCCTTCTAGGTAAAGCTCTACTGAAGTTTTCGCTGACATTACATTAGTAAATTTAGTATTGTTGGGTTGTGGGTTTTTTTGTGCATGGCTATTTTACAGAAATCAGTTGATTTCATTAGGAATAGAAAGATGGGGGATAAGGAATGATGAGAATATTGAAATATGGGTCAACACATGTGTATAGTTTACTTTATACAGTGTAGTCTGAATTGTGTATTGGCATACAGACACTTGTAAATAATGTGTCTGTTGTTCTTGGTATAGGAATGTCTCTCTTGAAACAAACATACTTTATTTTAGGTTGGTTTGCTTTTTTTTTTTTAATGCAAAAATGCTGTGATATGTGTACATTTTATTCATCATGTCAGACGTCAGACACTTTTTAATGTTTTACTTTTGTTGTTGTTGTTCATTATCTTTTTCTTTTAATGTTAGTTTTGTTATGGGTCAGTGTGTTTGGCTCCTATTGTCATCATCATCATTACATATGTACACATCATACCCTATACAAATATTTCTGTTATGATAATATGTAGGCCTCAACTTTTTTGGAGTCTCCAGCTTTAAGCAAAAAAGAAAAGAAGTCTAGTGATAAAAGTGTTAACAAACATAATAATATTTTATTTAAGAAATCATCCCTGAAGTTGGAATGCAGCTACCCTCATGGTGTGCAAAAATGGTTGTATGTGCAAAATCTGACCATTGGTGAACCTTGGAGCTCTAGCCAAGGAATGAGAAGGGAAAAAAAGGAAGATTTTCAATTAAAATTTAAAGCACACACAAATGAAAACATAAGTGATTTGTTTTTGTGTGATGTGGGGATGATAATTCAAGTAGACAGGCTGATGTCTTTAACATGGCTTAGACTGTTTGTCTTCAGGAATGGAATGGATGAAATATGACATTACTCCTTTTCTTTTGTGGGCAGGTTGACATGGTTTGGTATTTACTTAACAAGGATATATTTTAGACAGCTGTTATCAATTCTGATGGCGTTTATGTGGGGTTTCAGTCCTAATGAGACATTGATGGATTTTGGGATTTTGAAGCACCATTCGTCAAAATATGTATAGGGGAAGTGGGAGGGTTATATAGGCGAGGTGTGCACAGTTACATGAGTTAGCACTAGAAATGTTCTTGTCTCTCCACAGTTTTTCTAATTCACCTCATTCTAAGTATATGTCTCACATCCAAATGGACAGGTTCTGGTATGTTTTCTTTCAGCACTTCAATCTTGGACTTCAAACTGAAGTTATGTCAGAGTGCTTCATCTAGCACAGGGAGATTTTCGTTTCTTCAGTTTTGCTCAGGTGGTTTTTCATCTAAGGTAGGCTGCTGTGAGGTCATACAAGTCTTGACATCTACATGTACTGTATTTAGAGAAAAAAGGATTGTTTAAATTCTGTTTCTTTGTGGATTGTTACGAATTGTGCAACTATATCAATTTACACACGAATCACAGCCTTTGTTTAATGTGAAACGCTGAAGTATATGATGGAGGTTGCATATGATACAATTAACCATGTGTATGACATACGTCACTGATGTTGAAACCTTATTTGTTTTGAAGATTTATCCATTGTAGGTTTGAGTGGATTCATTTTTGACAGTGTGTAGGGAGCTTTTAGGCTGTATGTAATGTGTGAGTTGCTATTGTTTGCTCTTTGCTGATTCCTTGCCTTTCCCTCTAAAAGATGCACTCTGATGTGTTTGTTTATTTGAACTTGTTCAGCATCATAGTTTGAAGTAACTGTTTTTAGCCGCCTTAACCATGTTACTGTGAACCGTTATACCCATTTCATGAGTTCATGATGGTTGTTTAACTGACTTGTGTGTGTGTATATATGTATAAAAACAAACTGATCAGGATGTATTAAAGAATGTGAATATCTTCAGTGTCATTCAGCATTATTTATTGTAATGTTTTGTGTTCCTCTCTCTTCATTTGTCTGAACAAGTCTCCTACATTGTCTAATGTAGTTTCCTAACTTAGTGTGACTGTTTAATTATTCTTCTTCCTTGTATTTTCAGAGTTAGTCTACTTCTGACCACGCATTTCTATTGTGTTGTACTGTATTGAAAATATACCACTTTCAGACATTGAAGATTTCTCTGAAATTCATGCTGCTCTTCCTGGGGGGAGAGTGTCACTACAAGAGCAGCGCCACCCATTAAACATATTTTCCCTGCCGCCTGCTCGTGTCTTTTCTCTTCTCTGAGACTGGCTTCTGTCTACAGAATTTCGCAGTGAGATTTTTCGTTGCTGTTGATTCTTTTACGTGTGCTCAATGAATGTTGCACATGGGACTTCATTTTACAGTCTCATCCATAAGATTAGCATGTAGACCTCCACTCAGGGTCTAGTGGCTGGGAAAAAAATGTTTGGACTGAAATGGAATCAAACTCGCACTTCTCTTGCTCTCTAGGTGGGTGTGCTACCTCTTAACCATTGAATCACATAGTGACCTAATATTATGTTGCTTGTGTATTCTGTCTTAGCACTGGGGATCCTCGAAACTCTCATGCTTCCCAAATGGATGGCTGGGTATATAAGTGTAACCAGACAGTGTTTTGAGCAATTTGAACATGGCAGAACCCGTCATTCTCCAGATCATGGATTGCACCTCCCCGAGGGGATGCCGGGGGCCTATCAGTATAAATAGCATCCCCACATTCTGGAAATTCTGTGCTAGAAATTTCCTCTTTTCTATCACTCTCTTTGTTTCTGCCTTGTTCCTTTTCGTCCTGTCACCTCCTTCTTGTCTATTTTCTGCCTTCTTGGTCCATTCTCCTACCTTTTTTCCAGAAAGAACTTAAAAGGTAACTATTCTCTCTTGTGCCAAAGTTGGATGCGCTGAGTCTGACTTGCAGCGTGACGCATTTTCGCTCATATAACAAGACAACAATAGTTGCTGTCTGAGCGTTCGACGAAGAAGAATGGATTGCATGCTGGGCATGTTCATGTCATCCATACCACCAGCCATAACAGATGACCTACACTTCAAGAGTGCACATCCTGTGATGCTAGGGTTTGCACTCTGGACTTGGAATTACAACCTTAATCATGCTGTAACTAACACACACACACACAGAGAAAGAGACACAGGAATGTTTCAGATATGTCCATTTTGTGTTTAATTGTAATGCTCACTCCTGTATGTCCACAGCACTATTCTGTCTCACTCTTAGATGCTGTCCTCATAGATGAACACCATGAAAACTTACTATTTATTAAAATAAAAGAAAAGAAAAGCCAAATAAAACACACCATGAAAACATCAGATTCATCATGGATGCTGACTTTCAGGAACACTCACTTCCCCAAAAATGAAATTCAGGTTGCACACTTTGGTAACATCTTATGGCACTTTTCATTGCTAAAAAGACCCCCCAACAACAACAAAACACCAGATTTCAGTTTAATTTTTCATTTTAACTCTTCTCAGTTCATTTTGTGTTGATTAAAAAAAAAAAAATCTCGGGGAAAAAACCCTCCCAACTAGAAACAATCACCAAAAAAATCAAATCACTGCAATATCATTGATATCATTTTTGCATTTGAGGCAACTGCTTTTGTTAATACACTCTGTGTGTACCATCTTGCAAAATAGTCGGTATACAAATAATACAGTTTAAGTAACACAGCCTTTTATCCGAGACAAAACTACAATAAAATCCTGCGATCCAAAAAATAATCATGTGTTTCTCACATGAACAAACAAAAAAATGCAGGCGAAAGACAGATAAAGAGAGGGAGAGAACATGCATGAGTTTTGTATCTTAGCATGTCCAGTTTGTTCCATTATTGTAATAAAATGCCCCGAATTTCGGGTCTCACTACAAACAGATCATTAGTATTTCATAGAAACAAACCCAGCTTGGTTATGTAGAACAGAGCTCACAGCACAATTGATAGAGAAACTAAATTAACAAAGTCGCATTCTGATTTGCATGTTCAAGACCAGAAGGCAGTTACATTTCTTCTCTACATTCCCTTGCTGGCTGCAATGCACTGGTCTTCTCCTGAGCTTGTCACTCTGCAGCAGGTCTGCCTGCTGGCCTCAGCCAACAAGTTCCAACTTCAGAGCAGCTGATTTTTTGTACTGGATGCATGCTGGGTGTGTTCGTGTCTCTGTATCCCATCAAACACTAATATGGAATACAGAATCTAGAATCTTTGATGTGCATATTTGATCATCTGCATGTGTATATATATAATATACGAAGGGAACTATGGTACTGGCAGGTCTGCACATTAAGTTGACCTGAGAGATGGTAAAAATCCTCACCCTTCATTCACCAGGTGCCAGCCACTGCAGAGGTTTGAACCCATGACATTATGAACCCCGATATTGAAGTAAAAGGGTCTTAACCACTCGGCTATAGCATCCATTACTCGCTGGTACAACTTTGCACAACAGTGTTATGCAACAGCAGTAAATGATTTCCAGATATATTTGCAGTGCACAGTCCAGTCAGAGATATTACCCTACACAACAAAACAAATGCAAAAGTAAAACAATAGAAGGAAATGGACAACAAACAAAAAGAGCCACATAGAGATGTGTCTTCACATTCTCATGAACACCAACACATGGTGATGACACAGATGTTCTCTACTCTTAGAAAATTTCAAAGCCACATTCAGCAGTTTTTTGGGTTTTTTTAACAACTTATCAATTGGACATTTAATTTAATGGAAGAAAATAAATCAGCAGTTTCATATAAAAATTTCAAAGCTGACATCAGGAAGTATGGGTTCTTCACTGGTTGAAAAGATCACACAACAAATCAGCAGTTTACCTTGTGCTTGCTTGCTAAACTCTTTTTTTTTTAAAACAAGGAAAAAAAAGAAAAAAATATTTTTAAAAGCCATTAAGTTGTATTTTGTTGTAAAAGCACAAAAAAGAGGTTAACTTGCAATTCAAAGTCTTACATTATATATATAGATCTACAAGCAAACTCAAGTTTCCTGTGAAGTAGATGCATCTTTCACTGCGTTACATTGTAATGTATACTAAAGTACTTTCAGTCAGTCGTGGCAGACTTCTCTGCATGAAATGTAGGCTGCTTGTTCCTGGGGGGAAGAGAGCCCCACCACAAGAGCAGCACCGCCCATGATTGTTTTCCCATTTCCTGTCGTCAGCATGTACTTGATTTCCCTGTGGAGTGGCCATTTTCTACAGAATTTTGTCAGGAACAATGCTCTTAATGCTGTGAATTGTCTTTTGCGCGCTAAATGTGTGCTGCTCCATTTATCATCTGATCTGAAAGACTAGAACCCAGATCACCACTCCAGGTGTAGTGGATGGGGGGAAAAGTTAGGGTTCAAGCGGAAACAGAATCTATGATTTTCGCTTTCTATGTGAGTGCATAACCACTAGACCACTGGCTACAGCAAGTTAGCATTTCAGGAACCAGCTACAGGAAGGTTGTGTATTAGGCATTTATATCATACTTCATCCCCAAAGTCGGAATGCGGCTACCTTCCCGGCAGGCAAATATGGTCATGTATGGCAAATCTCACCATTTGTGAATCTCTGATCTCTAGCTGAGGAATTCCTCAGCAACAACCAAAAAAAAAAAAAAAAACCCCAGAAAAACCCCCATACTTCCACCTTGCATTCTATCTTCACCAGTTTGTAACTTTTCAAAGAACAGTGCTCATGAATCTTGGAAAAAAAGTTGCATACTATAAGACAAACAATGCATTCACTAGACAAAAAAACAAAAAAAATGAAGTCTTGTTGTCTTCTTTCAATGATTTTTCTTCTCTCTTTTACTGGCATCATTAGTCACAGGCCTCCTTCCTACAGGAAAACTTATTTGTTGGAACTCTTGTCTTCTGTAAACATCTTACATAGTACAGCAGCTTCAACACCAAAGAATATCTCACACACACAAACACACCACGCGCACGCACACACACACTCACACACACTTTTGAAAATGTAATGATAGTTCAAACGTATGAGGAAAAAGCCACTGTAAACATATGTGAACCCATGCTCACTATTTTAGTATTTACACAGATTTCAAAATAAGCAGTATGAAGAGACAAGAACACAAATTTATCTGTGATCAGTAACATCTCTGACATGTAAGCTAATAACAGATTCTATCATGATTTAAAAAAAAAGACATTTCAACAATACACGCTTCTAATTTCAATCTCAGACTTATTTATATTCTTTATATGACTTGAAACACTTCCTTGTGATTCAGATAACTTGTTGACATGAGAGTAACTGGGTACTAAAATGAACCACCATTAATATCTTACATGGGTTCCAACTGTTTTTACGATACAGGTTCTGTTTTGATGGTGTGGCTTCCAAACACTCCTCTGAATCAGCCACCTCCTTCAGAATGTGGATATCTTCCTGGCCATCCTCCTTCAGGGTGTTCAGGTGACTCTGCACAGAGGTCACTTGCCATTCTGATATGTCCGGAAGATCACTAAGTGATGAAGACGACGATGAAGACGATGACGATGATGCTCCAGATTTGCTGGAGCTTGGAAGCCCTCGCTTTCCCAGCTTTTTGTCCAGGAGATATTTCCGGCGGTTCTGCAAGGTCTCGCTCAGTCGCTGCCACAGGAGGTGCTCGTATTCCCTGATGTGGGGAGCGACGTGGTAAATGGTGCTGAGGAACTGCTGTTTCTGGGGCTGGGATATGCTGCGGAGGTGGGGCGGGGAGGACCACAGGTTGGCCTGCTGGGCGGCACTGCGAATCAAGATGGAGCCCAGCTTTTGCGCGCTGTTGGGGCGGGAGCGCTGGCCTTTTTTGGACAGGATGTCCTTGGCGCTGTACTTGGCGGCCAGGCTTCCCATGGACATGACGGAGGCGATGTCGACGTGGGAGGGGTCTAAACTGTTGAGATAGTCCGGGGTGGTGGAGGAGGGCTGAGTGGCCGGGGAAGCCGCCTCACTTCTCGTCTGTGGAGGGGAGACAATCCTTTGGGGCGATTTCTTCAGGCATAAGGCCTGCTCTTCCGTGTCTGAGGCCGGCCCATCCGGGTCCTTTTTCGGCTCCTGACTGTGGGCGTAGCCTGCCATCAGCACAGGGTGGGAACTCATGAAACACGACAGGAAGTCTGGTTTGTTGAGGAACAAGGACACAGATGGTGGAGACATGAACACGTCCATGGGTGAGCGTTGACTCTGAAGAGGCATTGACTGGCGGTGAGCGTAGGAGTTTGAATGTGCCTCAGGGATTGGTTTTGAACACGGGGTATCCTCAAGACGTTGGCGTTTCACAGACACAGAATCTACCTCCTTCTTGACAGTCTTGTTCTCAGACAGTTCAAATGGTGTATGAAGGTTAAAGGCGGAGTGAGGAGATCTAGATTCATCTACAGTTTTGGAGTTGTTCCTCGAAACAGTTCTGAGTTTGTGATCAGACGACGACAAATTGAGAAGGGGACCTGACACTGCTTCCACTTTGGGCAGTACCTGATGCGCAGGTGACAGGTTAATGGCATTCCGGAACAACTCTTCACGCTGACTGCGCTCAAACTGATGGGAGATTGTCAGGGGTTTGTGACGAGCCTTGTCAGCTATGTCGCGGAGAAGCTTCCGGATTCGAAATCTGTCCTTGAACTCTGTGAAGACATCTTTAATGTCTTCTTCACAGAATTCACACAGCATGGCTCCTGTCACTTCTTTTTCTGCAAACACACACACACAAAATGACAATGTTTTAGAGGCATATTAACATCAAGAACCTGCACTTTTTATGTGTTTAAAAAATTTAAAGAATTCTAACTTCAACTTTCCCTCATGGGTATGCTGGGGGCCTGTCAGTATAAACAGCATCCCCACCGGTAGGAAATTCTGTACTTGGAATTTTCTCTTTTCCATCTCTCTCATTGTGTCTGCCTTGTTCCTTTTCTTCCT
>CM054138.1:75732182-75826048 GCA_028751875.1 Rapana venosa | reverse complement strand
AACCTATACTGGCACCGATATTAACTCTTAGTAGTGTAGTCTGCCAATACTTAATAAACAACACCCCCCCCCCCCCACCTCGCCCCCTCCCAGCTTTTAACATTTCAAAAAGAGTAGTAAAGGTAAAGGTGTTCCCATAACCTATGTGGTCGTGGGGGAGCCAGGCGTCAAAGACCTCACTTCTCTAGGGGCCAGCGTATTGAAGGCGGTGCCCATTTCCTCTCCCTCGCTGCTTTACCTTCCCTGACCCTAAAGAGGGCAGGTACCCGTGTACAGCTGGGTGAACTGGGGGACTGTACTGAAGCCAAGGCGCACAAACGGTAAGCTATCCCAGTGGTAACCACGCTCAATGCTTTAACCTTAGCTTGGGGAAAGCGAGTGCTCTGACCACTGAGCTATCCAAACGAGTAGAGCGATCCAATGTCGCAATGTCCTTTATCATGACGCCATAAACTTAACGCTCGTGCAGGTGTGGAGAGAGAGAGAGAGAGAGAGAGAGAGAGAGAGAGAGAGAGAGAGAGAGAGAGAGAGAGAGAGGAGGAGGAGGAGGAGGAGGAGAGAAGATGATGATGAAGATGATGATGCACTGGAGATTTAACGTTCGTCAGCCTCATTTGGAATTACAGTAATAAAGCAAGAAAGTAATTAATTGAAGTTTAAGCAAATACATACACACACACAAACACACACGCACGCACACGCACACACACACGCACACACACACACACACACACACACGCGCGCGCGCGCGCGCGCCCCTATACAGAAAAAAATCAACAACTTAAAGCACAAGAAGAAGCAATTGCTGAAGAAAATTTAGACAGACAGACTGACTGACCAACGGGCAGACTGACGATGATGACGATGGTGATAACGATGATGATGATGACTATTATGATGATGATAATAATAACGATGATGATGAGGAGGAGTATGATGATTATGATGATAGTGACGACAGTGATGATGATGATGATGATGATGATGATGATGATGATAGTGACGACAACAACAATAATGATGATGATAGTGACAACAACAATAATGATGATGATGATAATGACAACAACAATAATGATGGTGACGACCACGACAATGATATCACGTGCAAGGGCATTTGAAAGGGGGCTCAAAGTCCAAAGTCTGAGCTAGTCAGCCTTAATCTTCTTCTTCATCAGACAGCAACTATTGTTGTCAGCCGTATGAGCGATAATGCATTTCGCTGCCGTTAAGCCTCTGACAGGTTAGACCCAGCGCATCTGACTTCGGTGTGGGAGAGAACTGTTATCTTTCAAGTCTTTCTGGAGAAAGAGGCAGGAGAATGGACCAAGAAGGCAGAAAACAGACAAGACGGAGGTGACAGGAAGAAAGGGAACGAGGCCGAAACAAAGAGAGGGATAGAAAAGAGGGAATTCCCGGCATAGAATTTCCAAAAGGTGGGGATGCTATTTATACTGACAGCCCCCCCCCCCACCCCCCTCCCGATCTCTAGGGGGAAAGCTTTAATCAAACAGCTCATGCCATATTCTGAAGTGAAATGTTGATTTCCCCAGCCACTTCCTGTTCTTTGGAGCCTGGTGGTTGGAGCATTGCGCATTGTGCTGCTGATCTTGGTTCGAATCCCGCTCAAGGAGATTTTTTTTTCATGGAGTTAAAATCAGTGTCAACTCCATTCCCTCCAAAAGTCCTTTGAATGAGACTGAAAAACCGAGGTCTCGTGTGCGAACGCACGCAGAGCATCTTGCTCACACGTTAAAACCTGTTTCGCTTTTCGGGAGGGTAACTTCCCCAGTGGGGTGCTGGGGGCCTGTCAGTATAAACAACATCCCCACCTTCTGGAAATTCTGTGCTAGGAATTCCCTCTTTTGTGCCCTCTTCGTTGTTTCTGCCTTGTTCCTTAACTTCCTGTCAACTCCTTGTCTGTTTTCTGACTTCTTGGTCCATTCTCCTGCCTTTCCCCCCCAGTAAGACGATGGGGACGGGATAGCTCAGTGGTCGGAGCACTCGCTTTCCCCCAGCCAAGTTAAGCAGCATCGAGCGCGGTTACCAGTTGGATGGGTGACTGTTTGCGCGCCTTGGCTTCAGTACAGTTCCCCCAGTTCACCCAGCTGTCAATGGGTTCCTGCCCTCTTTAGGGCCAGGGAAGGTAAAGCAGCGAGGGAGAGGAGATGGGCGCCGCCCTCAATATGCTGGCCCTAGAGAAGTGAGGTCTCTGACGCCTCGCTCCCCTACGACCTTATAGGTTATGGGAAACCTTTACCTTTTTACCTTACCTTAAGACGATAACAATTCTCTTTCATGCTGAAGTCCTATGCGCTGGGCCTGACTTGTCAGGCCTTTAGGGGAAGTGCAAGCATGTTCGCTCACATGGCAAACACAATAGCTGCTGTCTGAGCTTTCGAGGAAGAAGGAAGAGTAGGCCACCATTGTGTGCCGGTGGGAACGGATGACAACATTTACACAACTGCATATACACGAGGACTGGGTGTTAAAAAAAGCTTATAAATGCTTATTCTATTATTCTGGAAATAAAAGAACAAAATAAAATGAATAAATAAAGTGCTCTAAGGTTGGTGATGGGGAAACTAGGGGTCACTGGAGCTGTTACAGAAAATGGTCTGTCACTTCAATTTTGCCTAGTAGCTTTCCCATGTCTCCCAGCAAACTGATAACATCAAATGTAACACACACAGCAAACAAACATGATAATCATGTCAGGTGTAGATAAAAATACTGATCAGTGAACAGAGCAGTGATAGGGAATTTTCACTTTGCTACTCCGAACTATGTCTATGCCTGCACGCATAGTGTGTGTGTGTGTGTGTGTGTGTGTGTGTTGGTGTGTTGGCGTGTTGGTAGTTTAACGTCTATTCACATCTAGTGATTTTAGACCAAAATGTGTGTGTGTGTGTGTGTGTGTGTGTGTGTGTATGCGCGTGGCTTTGGTCCACCCCCTCCCCCCCCCCAAAAAAAAAAGAAGAAAGAATTCAGGCTTGCAAAAGGATGGCCAAGGGGTGGAATGGGGTAAGGATGGGGAGGTGGTGGTGGGGGAGGGGGGAGGAGGGGGGAGGCTACAATAAATGTAATATAAACTAAAACTTCACCACAAGTAAGACAACACAATAGAGAGGCGACAGTTTTAAGACAGCGGGGATTTTGCAAGTCAAACCTAGCCACAGCTCAATAATTTACAACACTTCTTTTTCTTCTTCTTCCTTGAACCCCCTCAGACAGCAACTATTGTTGTCTGTTATAATTATGAGCGAAAATGCATCACGCTGCCGTTAAGCGCCTGACAAGTCAGGCCGAGCGCATCGGACTTCAGCACAAGAGAGAATGATTATTTTTAAGTCTTTGGGGGGGCGGGGGGAAGGAGATGGGGGGGGGGGGCGGGGGGGGGGGTGCAGGAGAATGGACCAAGGTGGCAAAAAATAAACAAGGAGGAGGTGACAGGAAGAAAAAGGAACAAGACAGAAACAAACAAAGAGAGTGATAGAAAAGAAGAAATCTCTATCACAGAATTTCCAGAAAGTAGAGACCTATTTAAACTGACAGCTATCCCCCCCCCCCCCCACCCCCACGCATCCCTACGGAGGATTTTACAATACCAACCCCACTACTCAACCTAGTAGTGATGGATAGACAATGATTACATGCTATTCGCGAGCATGCTGGTTATGTCCCTTGATTCACACTGCACCTTGATAGAATAAAGAGATGCACACACGTCACGTACCTTTAGGCCTAATAGAAACTGATCATTACGCCAGCGAGTTCACGTGACTGCAGGAATTAACTGACGGCAGTGCACTTGCTAAGGGGAAAGGAGAGGATCACCCTCTTTGAATGATAATGATGATGATTACATCAATGATAACCAACAACAACGCCAATACTACTACTACTACTACTACTACTACTACTACTACTACTACTACTACTACTACTACTACTACTAATACTATGTGAAATTTATACAGCCTTTATCTTGCAGAGAAATCAAAGCCTTGCACTCAATTCCTTCATACACAGTCATGCAACCAATAACAAGTAATAGTTCTAACAAGTCCAAATGTACACACACACACACACACCACACACACACACACACACACACACACACACACACACACACAAGTCCTTCAGATGAGACTATAAACGAGGCCCCTTGTGCGAACACACGCAGAAGATCTTGTGCACACGTTAAAACCTGTCCAGCTTTTCGTAAGAATAGGCCATTGTGTGCCGGTGGGAACAGATGACAGAATTTACAAAACCGCACATACACGGGGACTGGATGTAAAAAAGCACATAAGTGCTTATTCCATTATCTTCGATAAAAATGAATAAAAAAATTTTTTAAAATTAAACACACACACACACACAAACACACACGCGCACGCGCGCGTGCCCCTATACAGAACAAAATCAACAACTTAAACCACAAGAAGAAGCAATTGCTGAAGAAAACTTAGACAGACAGACTGACTGACCAAGGGCAGACTGACGATGATGACGATGGTGATAACGATGATGATGATGACTATTATGATGATGATAATAATAACGATGAGGAGGAGGAGGAGGATTATGATGATAGTGACCACAGTGATGATGATGATGATGATGATGATAGTGACGACAACAACAATAATGATGATGATAGTGACAACAACAATAATGATGATGATGATAATGACAACAACAATAATGATGGTGACGACCACGACAATGATGTCACGTGCAAGGGCATTTGAAAGGGGGCTCAAAGTCCAAAGTCTGAGCTAGTCAGCCTTAATCTTCTTCTTCATCAGACAGCAACTATTGTTGTCAGCCCTATGAGCGATAATGCATTTCGCTGCCGTTAAGCCTCTGACAGGTTAGACCCAGCCCATCTGACTTCGGCGTGGGAGAGAAATGTTATCTTTCAAGTCTTTCTGGGGAAAGAGGCAGGAGAATGGACCAAGAAGGCAGAAAACAGACAAGACGGAGGTGACAGGAAGAAAGGGAACGAGGCCGAAACAAAGAGAGGGATAGAAAAGAGGGAATTCCCGGCATAGAATTTCCAAAAGGTGGGGATGCTATTTATACTGACAGCCCCCCCCCCCCTCCCCCATCTCTAGGGGGAAAGCTTTAATCAAACAGCTCATGCCATATTCTGAAGTGAAATGTTGATTTCCCCAGCCACTTCCTGTTCTTTGGAGCCTGGTGGTTGGAGCATTGCGCATTGTGCTGCTGACCTTGGTTCGAATCCCGTTCAAGGAGATTTTTTTTCTCATGGAGTTAAAATCAGTGTCAACTCCATTCCCTCCAAAAGTCCTTTGAATGAGACTGTAAACCGAGGTCTCGTGTGCGAACGCACGCAGAGCATCTTGCTCACACGTTAAAACCTGTTTCGCTTTTCGGGAGGGTAACTTCCCCAGTGGGGTGCTGGGGGCCTGTCAGTATATAAACAAACTCCCCACCTTCTGGAAATTCTGTGCTAGGATTCCTCTTTTGTGCCCCTCTCGTTGTTTCTGCCTTGTTCCTTAAGCTTCCTGTCGACTCCTTGTCTGTTTTCTGACTTCTGGTCCATTCCTCCTGCCTTTCCCCTCCAGTAAGACGATGGGGACGGGATAGTCAGTGGTCGGAGCACTCGCTTTCCCCCAGCCAAGTTAAGCAGCATCGAGCGCGGTTTACCAGTTGGATGGGTGACTGTTTGCGCGCTTGGCTTCAGTACAGTTCCCCCAGTTCACCCAGCTTGTCAATGGGTACCTGCCCTCTTTAGGGCCAGGGAAGGTAAAGCAGCGAGGGACGAGGAGATGGGCGCCGCCCTCAATATGCTGGCCCTAGAGAAGTGAGGTCTTGACGCCTCGCTCCCCTACGACCTTATAGGTTATGGGAAACCTTTACCTTTTTACCTTACCTTAGGACGATAACAATTCCTTTCACGCTGAAGTCCTATGCGCTGGGCCTGACTTGTCAGGCTTTAGGGAAGTGCAAGATGTTCGCTCACATGGCAAAATAGCTGCTGTCTGAGCTTTCGAGGAAGAATGGAAGAGTAGGCCACCATTGTGTGCCGGTGGGAACGGATGACAACATTTACACAACTGCATATACACGAGGACATGGGTGTTAAAAAAAGCTTATAAATGCTTATTCTATTATTCTGAAATAAAAGAACAAAATTAAAATGAATAACTAAAGTGTCTAAGGTTGGTGATGGGGAACTAGGGGGTCACTGGAGCTGTTACAGAAAATGGTCTGTCACTTCAATTTTGCCTAGTTAGCTTTCCATGTCTCCAGCAAACTGATAACATCAAATGTAACACACACAGCAAAAAACATGATAATCATGTCAGGTGTGATACAAATACTGATCAGTGAACAGAGCAGTGATAGGGAATTTTCACTTTGCTACTCCGAACTATGTCTATGCCTGCACGCATAGTGTGCGTGTGTGTGTGTGTGTGGTGTGTGTGTGTGTGTGATTGGTGTGTTGGCGTGTTGGTAGTTTAACGTCTATTCACATCTAGTGATTTTAGACCAAAATGTGTGTGTGTGTGTGTGTGTGTGTGTGTGTGTGTGTGTGTGCGCGTGGCTTTGGTCCACCACCACCCTACCCCACCACCCTCAAAAAAGAATTCAGGCTTGCAAAAGGGTGGCCAAGGGGCGGAATGGGGTAAGGATGGGGAGGTGGTGGTGGGGGGGGGGGGAGGGGGGGGAGGAAGGGGGGAGGCTACAATAAATGTAATATAAACTGAAACTTCACCACAAGTAAGACAACACAATAGAGAGGCGACAGTTTTAAGACAGAGGGGATTTTGCAAGTCAAACCTAGCCACAGCTCAATAATTTACAACACTTCTTTTTCTCTCTTTTTCCTTGAACACGCTCAGACAGCAACTATTGTTGTCTGTTATAATTATGAGCGAAAATGCGTCACGCTGCCGTTAAGCGCCTGACAAGTCAGGCCAGCAGCATCCGACTTCAGCACAGAGAGAATGATTATTTTTTAAGTCTTTCTGGGGGGGGGGGGGGGGGGGGGGGGGGGGGGGGGGGGGGGGAGGCAGGATAATGGACCACAGGAAGAAAAGGAACAAGACAGAAACAAACAAAGAGAGTGATAGAAAAGAAGAAATCTCTATCACAGAATTTCCAGAATGTAGAGACGCTATTTAAAACTCACAGCTACCCCCTCCCCCCCTCCCCCCACCCACCCCCACGCATCCCTACGGAGGATTTTACAATACCAACCCCACTACTCAACCTAGTAGTGATGGATAGACAATGATTACATGCTATTCGCGAGCATGCTGGTTATGTCCCTTGATTCACACTGCACCTTGATAGAATAAAGAGATGCACACACGTCACGTACCTTTAGGCCTAATAGAAACTGATCATTACGCAAGCGAGTTCACGTGACTGCAGGAATTAACTGACGGCAGTGCACTTGCTAAGGGGAAAGGAGAGGATCACCCTCTTTGAATGATAATGATGATGATTACATCAATGATAACCAACAACAACGCCAATACTAATACTACTACTACTACTACTATGTGAAATTTATACAGCCTTTATCTTGCACAGAGAAATCAAAGCCTTGCACTCAATTCCTTCATACACAGTCATGCAACCAATAACAAGTAATAGTTCTAACAAGTCCAAATGTACACACACAGACACACACACACACACACACACACACACACACACACACACACACACACACACACAAGTCCTTCAGATGAGACTATAAACGAGGCCCCTTGTGCGAACACACGCAGAAGATCTTGTGCACACGTTAAAACCTGTCCAGCTTTTCGTAAGAATAGGCCATTGTGTGCCGGTGGGAACAGATGACAGAATTTACAAAACCGCACATACACGGGGACTGGATGTAAAAAAGCACATAAGTGCTTATTCCATTATCTTCGATAAAAATGAATAAAAATTTTTTTAAAAATTAAACACACACACACACACAAACACACACGCGCACGCGCGCGTGCCCCTATACAGAAAAAAATCAACAACTTAAAGCACAAGAAGAAGCAATTGCTGAAGAAAACTTAGACAGACAGACTGACTGACCAAGGCCAGACTGACGATGATGACGATGGTGATAACGATGATGATGATGACTATTATGATGATGATAATAATAACGATGAGGAGGAGGAGGAGGATTATGATGATAGTGACCACAGTGATGATGATAATGATGATGATGATAGTGACGACAACAACAATAATGATGATGATAGTGACAACAACAATAATGATGATGATGATAATGACAACAACAATAATGATGGTGACGACCACGACAATGATATCACGTGCAAGGGCATTTGAAAGGGGGCTCAAATTCCAAAGTCTGAGCTAGTCAGCCTTAATCTTCTTCTTCATCAGACAGCAACTATTGTTGTCAGCCTATGAGCGATAATGCATTTCGCTGCCGTTAAGCCTCTGACAGGTTAGACCCAGCGCATCTGACTTCGGTGTGGGAGAGAACTGTTATCTTTCAAGTCTTTCTGGAGAAAGAGGCAGGAGAATGGACCAAGAAGGCAGAAAACAGACAAGACGGAGGTGACAGGAAGAAAGGGAACGAGGCCGAAACAAAGAGAGGGATAGAAAAGAGAGAATTCCCGGCATAGAATTTCCAAAAAGGTGGGGATGCTATTTATACTGACAGCCCCCCCCCCCTCCCCCATCTCTAGGGG
Source organism: Rapana venosa (assembly GCA_028751875.1). Taxonomy (NCBI): domain Eukaryota; kingdom Metazoa; phylum Mollusca; class Gastropoda; order Neogastropoda; family Muricidae; genus Rapana; species Rapana venosa. Next base: position 75,817,337 of record CM054138.1, on the reverse strand, counting down.
GAAAGCTTTAATCAAACAGCTCATGCCATATTCTGAAGTGAAATGTTGATTTCCCCAGCCACTTCCTGTTCTTTGGAGCCTGGTGGTTGGAGCATTGCGCATTGTGCTGCTGACCTTGGTTCGAATCCCGTTCAAGGAGATTTTTTTTCTCATGGAGTTAAAATCAGTGTCAACTCCATTCCCTCCAAAAGTCCTTTGAATGAGACTGTAAACCGAGGTCTCGTGTGCGAACGCACGCAGAGCATCTTGCTCACACGTTAAAACCTGTTTCGCTTTTCGGGAGGGTAACTTCCCCAGTGGGGTGCTGGGGGCCTGTCAGTATAAACAACATCCCCACCTTCTGGAAATTCTGTGCTAGGAATTCCCTCTTTTGTGCCCCTCTCGTTGTTTCTGCCTTGTTCCTTAACTTCCTGTCGACTCCTTGTCTGTTTTCTGACTTCTTGGTCCATTCTCCTGCCTTTCCCCCCCAGTAAGACGATGGGGACGGGATAGCTCAGTGGTCGGAGCACTCGCTTTCCCCCAGCCAAGTTAAGCAGCATCGAGCGCGGTTACCAGTTGGATGGGTGACTGTTTGCGCGCCTTGGCTTCAGTACAGTTCCCCCAGTTCACCCAGCTGTCAATGGGTACCTGCCCTCTTTAGGGTCAGGGAAGGTAAAGCAGCGAGGGAGAGGAGATGGGCGCCGCCCACAATATGCTGGCCCTAGAGAAGTGAGGTCTCTGACGCCTCGCTCCCCTACGACCTTATAGGTTATGGGAAACCTTTACCTTTTTACCTTACCTTAAGACGATAACAATTCTCTTTCACGCTGAAGTCCTATGCGCTGGGCCTGACTTGTCAGGCCTTTAGGGGAAGTGCAATGCATGTTCGCTCACATGGCAAACACAATAGCTGCTGTCTGAGCTTTCGAGGAAGAAGGAAGAGTAGGCCACCATTGTGTGCCGGTGGGAACGGATGACAACATTTACACAACTGCATATACACGAGGACTGGGTGTTAAAAAAAGCTTATAAATGCTTATTCTATCATCCTGGAAATAAAAGAACAAAATAAAATGAATAAATAAAGTGCTCTAAGGTTGGTGATGGGGAAACTAGGGGTCACTGGAGCTGTTACAGAAAATGGTCTGTCACTTCAATTTTGCCTAGTAGCTTTCCCATGTCTCCCAGCAAACTGATAACATCAAATGTAACACACACAGCAAACAAACATGATAATCATGTCAGGTGTAGATACAAATACTGATCAGTGAACAGAGCAGTGATAGGGAATTTTCACTTTGCTACTCCGAACTATGTCTATGCCTGCACGCATAGTGTGCGTGTGTGTGTGTGTGTGTGTGTGTGTGTGTGTGTGTGTGTGTGTGTGTGTGTGTGTGTGTGTGTGTGTGTGTGTGTGTGTTGGTGTGTTGGCGTGTTGGTAGTTTAACGTCTATTCACATCTAGTGATTTTAGACCAAAATGTGTGTGTGTGTGTGTGTGTGTGTGTGTGTGTGTGTGTGTGTGTGTGTGTGTGTGTGTGTGTGTGCGCGTGGCTTTGGTCCACCACCACCCTACCCCCACCCTCAAAAAAGAATTCAGGCTTGCAAAAGGGTGGCCAAGGGGCGGAATGGGGTAAGGATGGGGAGGTGGTGGTGGGGGAGGGGGGAGGAGGGGGGAGGAAGGGGGAGGCTACAATAAATGTAATATAAACTGAAACTTCACCACAAGTAAGACAACACAATAGAGAGGCGACAGTTTTAAGACAGAGGGGATTTTGCAAGTCAAACCTAGCCACAGCTCAATAATTTACAACACTTCTTTTTTTCTCTTCTTCCTTGAACACGCTCAGACAGCAACTATTGTTGTCTGTTATAATTATGAGCGAAAATGCGTCACGCTGCCGTTAAGCGCCTGACAAGTCAGGCCCAGCAGCATCCGACTTCAGCACAAGAGAGAATGATTATTTTTTTTAATCTTTCTGGGGGGGGGGGGGGGGGGGGGGGGGAGGCAGGAGAATGGACCAAGGCGGCAGAAAATAAACAAGGAGAGGTGACAGGAAGAAAAGGAACAAGACAGAAACAAACAAAGAGAGTGATAGAAAAGAAGAAATCTCTATCACAGAATTTCCAGAATGTAGAGACGCTATTTCAACTGACAGCTACCCCCCTCCCCCCCCCCCCCCCACCCACCCCCACGCATCCCTACGGAGGATTTTACAATACCAACCCCTCTACTCAACCTAGTAGTGATGGATAGACAATGATTACATGCTATGTTTTTTACAAGATTCAGCGCTATATAAATTCCATATATTATTATTATTATTATTCGCGAGCATGCTGGTTATGTCCCTTGATTCACACTGCACCTTGATAGAATAAAGAGATGCACACACGTCACGTACCTTTAGGCCTAATAGAAACTGATCATTACGCAAGCGAGTTCACGTGACTGCAGGAATTAACTGACGGCAGTGCACTTGCTAAGGGGAAAGGAGAGGATCACCCTCTTTGAATGATAATGATGATGATTACATCAATGATAACCAACAACAACGCCAATACTAATACTACTACTACTAATACTATGTGAAATTTATACAGCCCTTTATCTTGCACAGAGAAATCAAAGGGCTTGCACTCAATTCATTCATACACAGTCATGCAACCAATAACAAGTAATAGTTCTAACAAGTCCAAATGTACAGACACAGACACAGACACACACACACACACACACACACACACACACACACACACACACACACACAAGTCCTTCGGATGAGACTATAAACCGAGGCCCCTGTGCGAACGCACGCAGAACATCTTGCGCACACGTTAAAACCTGTCCAGCTTTTCGTAAGAATAGGCCATTGTGTGCCGGTGGGAACAGATGACAGAATTTACAAAACCGCACACACACGGGGACTGGATGTAAAAAAGCACATAAGTGCTTTTACACACACACACACACACACACACACACACACACACACACAGGTTATATATTTTGGCAGGGTGATGGGATTTTTGGCTGTTGAAAAGCAGGGCCAGCTATGAAATGAAACAGGAGAGGAAAATCTTAGGTTTGAAACAAATATGTCTTGAGGCCGGATTTAAAAGTGTCACAAGAAGGCCTTTGGCGAAGAGAGATAGGGAGGCCATTCCAGATCGATGGATCAGAAACAGAGAAAGAGCCAGGGCCCATGGTGGACTGGCTGAATCTAGGTTTTCGTAAGCACAAGGAATCCACAGCAGAGCGAAGGGAACGAGAAGGAGTGTACGGGTGAAGACATTCACAGAGGTAGGAGGGTGCTGTTTTGTGGAGATACTTGTAACAGACAGAACTGATCTTATAGTTTATTCTTTGTGGCACAGGCAGCCAGTGGAGAGATCGAAAGAGAGGGGTAATGTGCTCAGATTTTTTTCTTTCTGAGGACTAGTCGAGCTGCAGAGTTTTGAATACGTTGAAGGGATAGGATAGATGATACTGACAGACTAGCCAAAAGAGAATTGCAATAGTCCAGACCTGAAAGAATGAGAGATGCCACGAGTTTGGATGTTGGTCTATGGAAAGGTACTTTCGAATTGCACTAATACGCCGTAATTGATAGTAGCAGGACTGGCAGGTCTGGGTGATGAATTTTTGCATAGTGTGTTGTCCATAATGACCCCTCGATACTTCACAGCAGTGGATAGAGGGACTGATGCATTGCGGAATTCTATTGAGGCTGTTGTAATGGAAGAGAGTTTGTGTTTGGTCCCTACAAGCATGGCTTCACTTTTTATCAGGGTTTAGTTGTAACTTGTTCTCTATCACCCAGTTAGAGAACAAAATAGGTAAATAATAATAATAATAATAATAATAATAATGCTGATGCTAATAACCTCCTGGAGCGAAAGCAGACAGGCTACAGACTGGACGGGGACCAACAGAAAGTGAAACAGAAGGAAACCAGTTAACTATGTTGATATATTATGCAATATGAAAAAAATGTTATTTCCAAGTTTTTTTAAGTGGCTGGTGAAATTTGTTGATCAATTTTTGCTGTTGAATATCGTAAAGCAACGTCGTTCAAGAACAAATAATACATTTCCAAACAGTTATTTTTGCGGCTGAAGAGGTTTGAGATTACTTTCTCATTGGATATATGTACAGCAACCCGGTTTATATCCAGGTTTCGGTTTCAGTGTCGTCTCCCCGAACGGGTGTCAGTCGTTTTGAGGGAATCCCAGTTGAATATTAGAATGTTCACCTATGTGTGTGTGTGTGTGTGGTGTGTGTGTGTGTGTGTGTGATATGATATATGTTAATCCTTTTTGTGGACGGTTGCATGCGTGTAAATTATTTAGATGTAAGCACTTTGAATTATTGCTTTACAAGATTCAACACTATATAAATTACACACATTCTTCTTCTTCTTCTCCTCCTCCTCCTCCTGCTCCTCCTCGTCATCGTCATCATCATCATCATCATCATCATCATCATAATCAAATGGAAACCCGCACATCTCCCCACCCTGAAGAATCCCAAAGTACCTAAGGGGTAGGCCGTTGTCTGCCGGTGGGATCGGAAGACAACATTTACTCATTAGCCTCAAACTCAAAGGCAGGCTGAAGAAGGTGAACATTCCAAGCGTGTCGCTGGACTGGACTTTCTTCCCTCACTCGACAGAATACCCATCAAAAACAGGTGTCACGGAGAATGATCTAAACGGGCTTAAAATGTTGTATCCGACTTCGTTGGTGTCTGCATTGATAGCTGAAAGTTTGCTAAGGTCTTTACATCAGCTGTAGCCTAGGCCTGTATGGAATTGGTAAGCTCTCTTGCCTTATTCAGTCACCCTGATGTGGTAGAACTTACAGCACCCTCAAAGGCAATTGTTCCCCGTTGGGATGCCGGGAGCCTGTCAGTGCAAGTAGCATTCCCACCTTCTGGAAATTCTGCTCTTGGGATTCCCTCTTTTCTATTCCTCTCTTTGCTTCTGTCTTTTTCCTGTTTTTCTTGTCACCTCCTTTTTATCTATTTACTGCCTTTTTGGGGGTCAAGTCTCCTGCTCCCCCCCCCCCCCCCCCCCCCCCGCCCCAAAGACTAGATAATTCTGTCCTATGCCGAAGTCAGACACGCTGGGCCTGCCTTGTCAGACGTTTAATAGCAGCGCGACGCATTTTCGCTCATGTGGCAGACAATAATAGTTGCTGTGTGAGCGTTCGACGACGACGACGACGGAGAAGAGGCAATTTTACAACTGGAAACACACACACACACACACACACACACACACGCGCGCGCGCGCGCGCGCGCACGCACACACGCACGCACGACCCCTTGCGCACACGTTAAATCTTGTTCCGTTTTTCGTAAGAGTAGGCCATTGTGTGCCGGTGGGAACAGATGACAGAATTCACAAAACTGCACACACACGGGGATGGATGTAAAAAAGCACATAAGTGCTTACTCCATTATCCTCGATATAAAAGAATAAAATAAAATAACATACACACATACACACACACATAACGCGCGCGCGTGCGCGCACACACACACACACACACACACACACACACACACACACACACACACACACACACACACACACACAGAAAGCTATCTAGCTAGACAGATAGACAGATAAACAGATAGATAGATAGATAGATATATGATAGATAGTTAATCATTCGCCAAAGGGAACCATGCCAGCTCTGTACTTTTAGATCCCATTTGTTCACACAATCTCACTCCACAAAAAAGGGGGAAAAAAAAGAAAAAAGAAAAAAAAAAGAAATCAAAACCATAAACCCTCACAAAAAGTACTGTTCGGGCCAGCGTTAAAAACTTACCTGACACATCTAGTACCTGACACAATCTTAAGAACAAAAATTCATAATTAAAAAAAAAAAATCCATATAATACCAATAAAATTTCTTGCCTAGAGCCAGAGTGAAAACGGTTTTTCCAGATTCGATTCATAAGCATTAAGACAAGTAAAATAGATTTAAAATAGATTTTAAAGCTTTTTGAAACTATCACAAGCTTACACAAGATTAAAAGGAAAGAAAGAAAAACCAAAACTAATCGCAAGAAAGGGATTCAGTTTGGGGTTAAAACCGCAAAATGAATATAAATAGATCTAAAACAATATAATAAATAATTAAAACCAAAAGATCTGGAACAGTAACTGGACGACTGATTAAACAAATGATAGATAAAGAAAGAAAGAATAACGATACATAAATTAATGATAATAATAATAATAATAATAATAATAATAAATGGAACTGATATAGGGCTATATCTTGCAAAGACAAATCAAAACCCATGCATTCAACTTAGTCTTACACAGTCATGTAATCAATGATAAATAATCAATAGTTTAAACAAACAGATATTACAAATATGATGGCTGCAGACAAAATCTTTGAAATAAAATTGCAATAGTCAAATGTTTTCCAAAAGCCACACTCAAACAGGCCGTATACTTTAGCAGGGTGATAGGACATGGGTTAGCGAAGGTGGGATAGTTCTGATATGAAACTGGAGGGGGGAAATCTTAGGTTTGAAATAAGTATGTCTTGAGGCTGGATTTAAAAGTGTCATAACTATGTTTCTGGCGAAGAGAGAGAGAGGGAGCTCATTCCAGGTCGATGGACCCGAAATAGAGAAAGAGCATCCACCAATGGTGGATTGGTTGAATTTAGGTATTCGTAGGCACAAGGTATCTGCAGCAGAGGGGAGGGGACATGAAGGAGTGTACAGGTTAAGACATTCACAGAGGTAGGAGGATGCAGTTTTATGGAGACATTTGTCACAGAGGGTACTGAAGGTAATTTACTCTCTGTGGCACAGGTAGCCAGAGGAGAGATGCAAGAGAGGGGTAATGTGCTCAGATTTTTTCTGTCTGAGAACTAGTCGAGCTGCGGAGTTTTGTATGGGTTGAAGGGAGTGGATAGATGATGCTGGCAGACCAGACAAAAGAGAATTGCAATAGTCCAGACTTGAAAGAATGAGAGAAGTGGCTAGTTTGGCTGTTGCATCAGTGGACAGGTACATTCGAATTGCACTAATACGCTGTAATTGATAGTAGCAGGACTGGCAGGTCTTGGTGATGAATTTTTGCATAGAGAGTGTGTTGTCGATAACAACACCTAGATGCTTCACAGCAGTGCATAGAGGGACTGATGTATTGCCGAGTTATATTGAAGCTGTTGTGCATACATAGACAAATGTATCGTAAAAAAGAAAGAAATCACCTCAAGAGGCTGAGGAGTGAGAAAAGGCTTCACTGGAGACAAACAAACAAACTGAATAAAAAAACATTTTGAAAATCACCTCACCTTCATCAAAATACCCACCCCCCTTTCCGAAAAAAAAACCCCACTGAAAAAAGGATAAAAAGCATAATCATGGCTAGTTCAAACCCAGCTCAAAGCTTTGATTACCGGCACAGTATGTCTTCCGTTCAACTGACTGTTGTTTAATACTATTATATTACCACTACTTACTTATAAGCCTATTGAACTTCATCATCGTAAAGATAAAACAGAGCCATTTAAAGGTACAAAGCAGAGTTTTAGAATGCAGCAGCCTATATCAAACCCAGTGATGCCAAGAAGTGAGAAAGGAAGTTATACTGTTACAGATCATAGGCCACACAATGCTTTGATCAATGCTAATTAATCAAATGTGAAGAATGCTTTCTTTGTCTGTTTATTATTAATTTTAATAACAAATATGGAGAATTTCATAACACACACACACACACACACACACACACACACACACACACACACACACACACACACACTTTACATGGCCAATTATCACTAATACCGAACAGACCTTGAATCGAAGAACAAAGAAATGTACACTTAGGATACATGTATCAACGAAAACACACAACAACACAGTGCAGCTAGATCACTTGAATATCTATCTATCTATCTATCTGTCCCGTAGTCTGACGACCGTGGGGGCACCCTCAAAGACTCAACAACCAGTTCCCTCCATTCCTCTCTCTGTTCTGCCTTTCTCAGGGTTTTGTTGAGTTCTAGGCCTGTCCATTCGCTGATGTTATCCTCCCAGCTCTTCCTTGGTCTGCCTCCTCTTCTTCCTCCTTGGACAGTGCCTTGTAAAACTGTCTTTGCAAGTCCTTTGGATCTTGTGACATGCCCATACCATTTAAGTTTACTCTTTTTCACGATCATTAGAAGGTTCTCATAGGGTCCAATGGTTTGCTGGATTCTGTTATGCACGCTTTCGTTGCTTATGTGGTCTTTGTAGGAGATGCCAAGGAGTCTCCGAAAGCATCTCATCTCCACCGCCTGTACTCTTCTCTCCAAATCTGCAGTCAGGGTCCTTGATTCACAGGCATACAGAAATATGGATATGACAAGGGAGCGCATTAGTCTGATCTTGGAGATAAGTGAGATATTTTGATCTCTCCAGATGGTGTTTAGTTTTGACAGTGCTGTTATTGTCTGTGCAGTCCTGCATACTACTTCTGGCTTGGATCCCTGGTCTGATACAATGGCTCCCAGGTACTTGAAGCTTTGAACTGTTTCCAGCTTCTAGTCATTAACCCTGATATCAGTGCTAATGCCGTTGGTGTTATTAGTCATCAGTTTGGTCTTCTCTGCACTGATTTCCATGCCGTATGTTTTGGAGGCCTTATTCAGGTGTTCTGTTAGGCTGGCAAGCTCTTTTTCTGATCACATTCCTATTATCACTATTCTATTATCATCATCAATACCCTCCTGTTTCCTTCAGAAACACCTTCAGTCAATTGAACATAGATGAGTCTACTGTAAAATGTGCATAGCTTCTGTACACATATCCTCTGTGTCAAACTACCCAACCTATTATTCATATCTAAAAAAAAGAAGAAGAAGAAAACAACTTGATAAAATAGTTTAGTTAAATGGATACAATTTAGATTGGTATTACACAGAACAAAATCAACAAAACAAATTCTGACATCACATAAACGTTTTTATTTATAAATGTGACAACCTGTGACCCATAAGGCCATTTTTGTTTTCTTTAAACGGAGAGGTCGCGCGTATGACGAACAGTTGACTAAACTGAACTTGTGTCCAAAGGAAGTGACAGGTGAATATCGTGCTTCTTCATTGGTAAGGATGGTTTTGTTTCTTGTTTTATGTTCAGCTTGTTATATAAACTGAATTTTGAAGCAATGGGCTATTCAGATACAAGTCATCGGATAGAAACTTTGAAATTCAGAATTATAAATAAAAACAGTGTCAGAACCTTGACCAGCCCACCCACTTTCTAGCTAGGCTACTCAACTGTGACAATCATGAATGATTGACATGACTCTGTGTGATCATTATCATACATTTGCAGGAGGACAGAAAAACCAAGGCAAACTTGCTATTTGATAGATCGTAGAGTTGATCGAATGCTTGTTGGAATGCTTGTTGTAAGGCATGTAACGAAGACTAGTACTACTACTAGGTGTTTAAAAGGACTTTAAAAGTTACTGTGTCGATTAGTAAGTTGTATTTAAGCTAAAGACTAAGTACATATATTCAGTTTGTTATATAAACTGAATTTTGAAGCATTGGGCTATTCAGATACAAGTCATCCATAGAAACTTTGAAATTCAGAATTATAAATAAAAACATTGTCAGAACCTTATGACTGACTCAACCAGCCCTCCCACTCAACTCAACTGTGACAATCATGAATGATTGACATGACTCTGTGTGATCATTATCATACATTTTCAGGAGGACATAAAAACCAAGGCAAACTTGCTATTTGATAGATGGTAGAGTTGATGAAAGCTTGTTCTTGTTGTAAGTCATGTAATGAAGACATCACATAGACTACTGAGACTATTTTAGTACTAGTAGGTGGTAAAAGGACTTTTAAAGTTACTGCGTTGATTAGTAAGTTTTTAAAGCTAAAGACTAAGTACATATATATATTAACAGGACGTTATTCAAGTTATTGGAAGTAGTAGGGCCTAAGTTTATCCAGTGAAAGACTAAAGGGTTTGAAGACATCATCTGACATGTCTCCTCTTTCAGCTGTTGCTACAAGTTGAACAACTGCTACTGCGGAACTTACTGGAATACTGCTATCTGAGTATTCTGTTTCTACATCAGTACATGTTAGTTGTTACTATTTCCCAGTTACTATCAGTATGTTTGTCCATTGTGTTCGACGGTGACCTCCAAAACAGCAGAGGAGGCAGAATTGGGCAGAAATTTGATTATTTTATAGTGGAGATGCCTTGCCCACAGTACATCCCTACTCTCTCGGCCAAGTGGGCATAAGGACAGTCAGCGTTGGAGATGTTCTCCAAAGGCCAACTAGCCCCCAGGGCTACAGCATATAAGGACTGTGCAAGTCAAGCCTCCTAGTCAGAGAGTCATAGTCGATCACTAAAGACTAAGCTGTAAAGTGGAATTCCAGTATCACTGCTGTTACTGCCTTAGTCACATTAACCAGGTCCACAGCATTTTGAACAATTTAGTTACACTGTCTTGTGTCTGTTTAGGTGGGGTTTTTTTATACCTTGGGCACGTTATCCAGTATCCACATTATTATTATATTATGAATGAAGATAATTCATTTTGAATTTTCAAAATCATGTATACTAAGACTTAGTTATAAATCCAGTTCAAAAGTGTTATAAAACAAAGACACCTGACAAGTTTACCATGGATCTGAAAAGTATTTGAAAACAAAAATCTACCCAAGTACGATGCACTTTTTATTTTTTAAAAAAACAATTTTTTATCCCATTGGAGCTCAGACTGTTAGTCTGAGTACCAGTGGTGTTTTTTAAAATGTTTGTTTGGGTATTTTTCTCATTTCTCAGCTTGAGCTCCAAGGTTTACCAATGGGGAGATTTTACTTATTAATAATATTTATAAATCATATATAAATTTTTATATATATGTAACATTTTACCCTCCATTAGGTATCCGCATTCCAACTTTGGAGATGTGTCTAAAACAGTCTAAACACAACACCTGTGTGCATGCATTTGAAAAATGTAGTCATCTGTTCCTACCAGCATGAAAAGGCCTACTCTTCTGAAAGGCTGAATAGGTTTTTAATGTGTGCACAAGATGTTCTGCATCAGTGCATGTGTTTGAATACTGGGCCTCGGTTTATTACAAGTCTCATTTGAAGGACTTTTGGGGGAGGGGAGTCAATACCAATACATGTTAACAGTAACTCCAGGGGAATATTCTAATGGATGTTACTTGTTAATGTTAGTGTATTCATTCTCATTCTAAGCAAGCACAGAAAAGAATGAAGCCGGCTTGGGTTGGTTTTGAGGATTCAGGTAAATTGGTTTGATCCCATGTTAATGTGTTATGGTAATGTGTTAATGTAATGTGTTAATGTGGTTCTCCCACAATGCAGTAATTAACTGTCATTGATTGACCTAATATGGTTGGCCAGGGCATTGATATGAGAAACATGCCCATGGGGATTTAACTAGGGACTCTTTCAGAATAATTTATAGCAATTTTTAGCATTCCTACTTTATGAAAATTCTGTTATAGAAATTTCCCTTTTTCTATCACTCCCTTTGTTTCTCTTTTCCCCTTACCTCACTATCCCCTATCTCTCTTGCTTATTTTTTCCCCACCCAGCCCATTCTCCCACCTTTTTGCAGGCAAATCTGCAATTTATATTTTCATGAGCTGCCCAGAATGGCAGAAGTCAGATTGTGTCTGCTGAGACCTGCGGGTAGACCTCTTGCAGAGTTACAATTGCAAGAGAAGACCAGGCACAACACATTCTACCCAATATGACCATACAATTGGCCAGGGAATCCAGAAGAAGAAGATATGAAAAGAGTTGATTTAAAATCTTTAGTTGTAAATCTGATTAGTACATTCTAAATTTGAGATTTAAATTTTTATTGGGTGACACTGACAGCCCTGGTAATGAGTGATATGACCCCTGTGGTTGGCAGGACTACACAATATGATTGGATTTTATTAGAGCTAGCTTGGCTTCTGTATAATCAGTTAGAATTAAATTAAACATCTCTGTCTTATTGATTATCATACATTAGAGAAAATTGTCCTTAACTCATTGACTTATTCATAGGTTATTGCACTTGGATCTCATGATAAAGTCCTGCAGTTTTCTTCTATCTTCCATTTTCATGCTTGTGGTGAGAATTTGTTTCAGAGTCTTCAGAATTTAGAGATTTACAGGGGTGGAATGGGGGTGTGAGTGTGGGTAGGGGGTGGGGTGTTGTTGGAGGAACTTGGAGATTGTTGTAACAATAGAGTGACCATCTTGCTTATTGTGGACTGCACTTGATTGTGTGGTTTGTAGGAGGCTTGATAGACTCTAGACAGCATGCCATGTGTGATGGATCAGAGCAAGCATCACTGAATATCCCATGGATATAAAATATTGATAACCCAGCTGCAGTGCAGGGCCTCTTCTGTTTGGTGCCCTCATGATGTCCTACTAACAATAATGGCATCTTTTAGGGTGCTGCTCTTGGGGGTTATTACAGAATGAATTTGGAAATATAACGTCTGTGTATACATACACATACATACATACATACATACATATATATATATATATATATATATATATATATATATATATATATATATATATATATATATATATATATATATATTATTCACTGTACAGTCACTGATGTTGAAATGAGAAGCCAGCATGGGAACTGCAGCACTTAACATACCAAGGAAAATCAAATAGAAAACAAACAGAAAAACCACACAAAATGAACATCCTTAAAAGAAAGAAAACCAAAAAAATAAACAAGCCACAAAAATGCCCCTACCCTACTTATTAAAAAAAGAAAGAAAAATAAAGAGCCCCACAGCAATGAATTAGGTTAATAAATGTGTAGATTTATAGCTCAAGCTGTGTTTGCTGCAGTCACGATTTGTTTTGTGTAGTATGCTATCACCTGGTATCTGAAGTGAATGACTTGGTATTTGATTGTTTTGATCGCCCTGTTGTTACTGTATGAATTGGAATATAATTTTGTGTGATGTCACACAACACAACATCACACAGCACAACACAACACAACACAACATAACAGCACAACACAACACAATATGTCTCTCTCTCAGACTGAGTCGCTCTTCTCTCTCTCTCTCTCTCTCTCTCAACTTCACATACACACGCGCACACACACAAACACACACACACACACACATGCATGCACGTGCGCGCGCACACACACACACAGACACTCAATCTTACACACAGATATATATATACATGACATGTACACATACAGTACACACTCACATACACACACCCACACAGACTCTCTCACTCACTCACTCACTCACTCACACACGCGCGCACACACACACACACACACACACACACACGAATGCATGCACACACACACACATACTTAACCATCTGATAATAAGTGATATCCCTTTCCAGTGATGGACATTAAACTGAAGAACTAACACATACCTATTACACGCACACACCTACACAGGCTACACCTTTTGATGTGATTTTGGCCATGATTATGGAAAGGAATCAAGTGGGAAAACATCTATAGACTACATAAACATTATACATGTGTAACACGTACTAGAATGCAAATATAAAGGGACAAGCAGAATATTGCAAAACATTGCTTTGTCTGTGTGAAAGAGATGATAACCCCCAAAAGTTAGATAACTTCAGTGTTTGTGTAAGGTATAAATTTGTATTCAAAACTGTTCTTGCACAATCACCAAATGTTCTCAGTAAGATCCTGTTTGTGTAGTGAGTGAACATTGGTTTTCAGCTAGAAGCCTATTGAAGCGAGGTGTAGGGCTGATCTTGATCGTCACTTTGAAGTTTTTTGGCAAGTGAAGTTTTTTGGCAAGTGAATCGGGATCATTTTGAAAAGTGTTTTGAAGTCAAGGGTGTTGGTGTGTGTGTGTGTGTGTGTGTTGTAAACTCCATTGTTGCTTTAGTTTTAAAATAGTGTTTTGTGTTTTCAGTTATGGTTACAAAAGTAACAGGAAACTCAAGTGTCCCATGACAGTCATAAATGATAAAGTATACTGTCAAGCAATGCATACAGCCTAATTTTTATACTTCACTTGTAAAGTATAGAAATAATATACGTGCATGATGTACACAAGTGTGAGATATTTTCTAAAGAAAAAGCATGTGAAAAATGCTTTCTATGAATGTTTATTCATTTGGTAACCAATATGGAGAATTACACACACACACTCACACACACACACTACACACACACACACACACACACACACACACACACACACACACACACACACACACACACTTTACATGGCCGATTATCACTAATAGTAATACTAAACAAACATGTTGTGTTGCTGAAATGTACACTTAGAATACACGAGAGAGAGAAAGAGAGAGAGAGAGAGAGAGAGAGAGAGAGAGATGTATTCTTTTGTTTGGGAAAACAAAATTAATCTTACTTAGGGTTTTTTGTTTTTGTTTTTTATGTCAAGTTGACAGTGAATGGGAGTGGAATGATGGATTGTACTCCCAGTCTGAACAAAATAAAGTATGTTGATGTGTTTAACTTTAAGGCAAGGCTTTTCCTCCGTCATTTTTTCTTTTCTTATTTTTTTAACAGTAGTGATGAGGAGTGTCAGGACACTGCTATTTCCATGCAACACATGGCCAGGAAATAGCTCTGAGAGAGAGAGTGTGTGTGTGTGTACTGTGTTTTGCAAGGAAAGGAACTTTCTCTTGGACATGGAAAAGGAAAAGGAAAGGCTTTATTACATAGTATACATGTATGCATGTCCAACTGCGTACACATGCGAGCAAGTTGTCTCGGAACAAGGCCAGCTTTGAACGTCTGAGACCATAAAAGTGGTGAGGGAAGATCACTAAGGTTGAGTGACACAGGTTGGAGTTTGTGGAGCTCTTTGCTTTAGGTCTGCTGTGTTAGCTGTTGTTTCATTTTGTTGTGTTTGTTTTTTATTATTGAAGGCTTTGCAAGGATACTTTTTTTCTTTGTTATTGTTGGCTTCATTTCTAAGGTAACATTTTCTGGTTTGTTTAAACATTGTTTTAAATAATTTTGTATTGATTGTTTTAAATAAGTTTGTATTGATATGTGTTGTTTTAAGTATTAATTTACTGAAATTATTTATTTATATTGATGCTTTAGTCATGAACTTGAACATAATGTAATTTAAAAACCTAACAAACAACAACAAAAAAACCCCAAACTTGTGACTGTATGAGGCAAGGTTTAATGCTTTCAGGAATATGGAGGTGGTGTTTTTTTTGTTGCACTGGTTGCAGCATTCCAGGTTCAAAGTTTTAAACAGATTATATATAAAAAAGGAGGATTGTATATATAAGTTTTTATACATGTATACATGTGCGTGCATGGGTGCGTGCGTGCGTGCGTGCGTGTGTGAGTGTGCGTGTGTGTGTGTGTGTGAGGGAGAGAATACAGAGAAGCCTGTCCAAACAAATTATAAAGTGATTATGATTTATTGGGGTGCAGTCATGTAGGTGAGTGAAAAAAGAGTAGTTTAGTCTTATGAATTTTGTTGTAAATGTATACAACATGTATACATACATGTACATGTACTTGAGTGTGAAGTGTGAGTGTGTTGGCATTTTAAAAAAATTTTGATTGATACTTTATTGATGGAGACTTGTAAGTTAACCACAGTTTCTATAGAGTCAAGACAAATAGCCCTGCTCTGAGAGCAAGTCATACAGAAAGTTGCATGATTATTATAATGTAACTTTAAAAAAGCCAAAGAAACCAACAAAAATACCCAAACTTTTTTCTGTAAAAATTTTTTAAATTCCTATTTATTATTACTTTTTAGTGGGTGCAACATATATTTCAAGCATATTTTCTTCCTCTTTTTATCATCATCTTTCAATGGCATTTTAACTTATGTCATTATTTTTAATGCCTTAGAGTCATTCTGAGTCTAAATCACAGAGTGGTGGGATAGCCTATCAATCCTCATTTGAAATTTGTTGCGTAATCAGTCTTATTTGTGTTGATATATGTTCAGTTTGGAACTAGGAGTTATGTATCTCATGTATAATCAAGTCAAGTCAAGTCAATTTTTTATTTCCAGATGGTACATTGAATAAGCAATGCATATGCTTTTTTTTCATCAAGCCATCTATCTAGGAACAAAAAAAAACTTGATCAATATTATCTAACTACATTATTCCCATAACCAATAATAATGAAATTAACTCCAAAGGAAAATTAGAAACAGAGAAAAAAAGAAGAAAACATATATACACTCACACTCAACCAAAAACCAAAACCAAAAAAACTCATCAGCAAAAATGCCTCCCCCCCCCCCCAACAAGAAAAATACACTGCATAACTCGCACACACATACACGCTCGCACACACATACACGCTCGCACACACACATACACACACACACACACATTGCAACGCAATGCAATATAACACAACTTAATAGAGGGGTTTTGTGTGTGTGTGTGTGTGAGTTTTGTAAACACCAAGTACTGGCTTCAGCTCATCAAAGACATCGTCTCTTACTTAATGTTTACAGTTTGAATGCAAAGAGAGAAAGAGATCAATTGTATTCATACAATAGACAGAGACAGAGGTACTGAATGAGGATGTAACTGACTTTTTCCCTGCCACATGTACATTTGATAGTAGTATTGAGGGCACTGATCGGCAAAATTCCCAGTGTGAAGACTGTATATTTGTTACATAATAGCAACAGATTACCTGTGGTTTTATGGGCTAGAATGACATATATGACAATGCATCCATCTATTCTAGAAAGCGAGAAGTACGTGATGTTGGCTTTAAGAAAATTTTATTTATTTGGAACAGTGTAACACAACAGCACCAATGCATTCATGAGAGTTAATGATCAAGCATTCTACTTTTAGTTACTAGGCTTTGTAAATATTAGAGTACTCTAACATGCGCAAAAAATTGGGCTGTAGCTGAACAACTTCACATCAAATAGATTAAAAATACGATAAGATAGCTATGTAAATGAGGTATGTATATGTATATATATATATAAACTGTATGAAGGTTGTGAAAGTATCGGGAAAAAGAAACAACAAACAAAACACTGATAAACAGGGAGGTCAGAATATCTTCACAGCACCACCAGGCAGCATTATTATTGCAATACATTAGATAAGCTGTGACAGTGTTCACTCCAGGAAAAACGATACAAACATATTTAGTTCTCAACATGATTACAAGAACTTGAGAACACATTTCTTTCTCACCCCCCCCCCCCCCCCCCCCCCCCCTCAACCCCTCAGCCCCTTCACTCTCTGCATGCATGTCAAGTCAAACTTCAAAGTCAAACTTTTATTTCCAGATGGTACATTGAATAAGCAAAACACTTGCTTTTTTCCCATCAAACCATCTAAGAGAAAAAACCAATAACAACAACAGCAAAAAAACAACAACACACAAACAAAAATACCAAACCTTATTGAAAAGGAAATTATAATGATAAAGATGACGATGGTGACTATGACAATGATAACGATGGCGATATCAATAAACAATGACAATTACTACTGCCAGAAATATCAATGAAGACGATGATAATACTCTTCTTCTTCTTCTTCCTTTTTTGTCATGTTTCTCCCAAGAGAGGTTTGACATTGATGAGCCTTCTCCATCTCTCTCTGTTTTGAGCTTCCTCCTTATTTATGCCCCTTTCTCTAAGATCATCTGCAATACAGGCAGCCCAGGTCTTGCTAGGTCTTCCCTTTGGTCTCTTTCCATCCACTACGAAGTTCATTGCTCTTTTTATGATGTGGTGGTCTGCTTTCCGTTGAACGTGCCCAAACCAGCGCAGTCTATTGCTCCTTGCTACAGACTTCAGATCATCAACTTTGCACATTCTCCATAGTTCTTCATTCGTGAACCTGTCTTCCCATTAATTTTGATCTTTGTCATGTAGCATAGAATTTGGTTTTCACAGCTCTTCAATGAGCTACGATGACTACTATTTACTACTACTCCTAAAAAACATTACAGCAGATCATGTTTTAATATCCAACACAATCCACACATAAAATAAATACACACATAAATAACTATAGGCTCACCCACTTATGCGCCCCCCTCCGCCTTCCCTCTAATCCAATGGACCCGAGTTGTAGTCCAAATGCTAATCTAGTAATCTTTCAAATGAGAGACTATGTGGTATACTAAGGTCATGTGTGCAGTATGCCTTTATTGTGTCAGTGTGTGGAAATCCACAGCAGAAAGAGTTGTTTCTTGCAAAATGTTCTAGAAATACCTTTATACTGGCATAGGCAGTAAAACAACAACAACAACCCCCCCCCCCCCCCCCTAAAAAACAACAACAACAAAACCAAACAACCCACCCCACCCCCCTAAAAAAAACCCAAACAACTACCAAACAAAACAAAACAATACTTGTCAACAGAAGAAAGGGGAAAATAGCATATGATTAGCCAATATATACTTTTCTTGTCCGTAGGAAAAGGCTGACCTTCATGCAGTGCACAAATATAATGTGACAGCTGTAAATAGCATACAGAGTACTTAACACAGTGCAATACACAGTACTGTACAATGCGAAGCAATTTGATACAATACTTGTTGAAAATGTAAGTACCCCCAAAATAGCTGCCAACTGTGGTTATTTTGTAATGTGACAGAATGTTTTCTGATAACTATTATTATGAAGCGTTGTGGGGGCAGATCAGTGGGTTTTTCTTCCTATAGTATTAACATAACTCTAATAGATGTACATAGTTAATGTTTGCTGTATGGGAGAACAACATTAGGGTTTCATATTTTACTTACTCTTGAGTACATACAATATAGAATGGTTACAGATGGGAGATTATTTTCTTTGTTACAAATCTATTACAGATAATAATAATAAATGGAACTTATATAGCGCTATATCTTGCAAAGACAAATCAAAGCGCATGCATTCAACCTAATCTTACACAGTCATGCAATCAATGATAAATAATCAATAGTTTAAACAAACAGATATTACAAACATGGTGCGCTGTAGACAGAATCTATGAAATAAAATTTCAAAAGCCAAATGTTTTCCAAAAGCACACACACACTCATACATGTTGCATACTTTAGCAGGGTGATAGGACATGGGTTAGTGAAGGTGGGATAGTTCTGATATGAAACAGGAGGGGGTAAATCTTAGGTTTGAAATAGATATGTCTTGAGGCTGGATTTAAAAGTGTCATAACTATGTTTCTGGCGAAGAGAGAGAGGGAGCTCATTCCAGGTCGATGGACCCGAAATAAAGAGTGGCGGCCAACGGTGGATTGGTTGAATCTAGGTATTCGTAGGCACAAGGTATCTGCAGCAGAGCGGAGGGAACGTGAAGGAGTGTACAGGTTAAGACATTCACAGAGGTAGGAGGGTGCAGTTTTGTGGAGACATTTATAACAGAGGGTACTGATCTTATAATTTACTCTCTGTGGCACAGGCAGCCAGTGGAGAGATCGCAAGAGAGGGTTAATGTGCTCAGATTTTTTCTTTCTGAGAACTAGTCAAGCTGCGGAGTTTTGTATAGGTTGAAGGGAGTGGATAGATAATGCTGGCAGACCAGACAAAAGAGAATTGTAATAGTCCAGACATGAAAGAATGAGAGAAGTGACAAGTTTGGCTGTTGCATCAGTGGACAGGTACTTTCGAATTGCACTAATACGCCGTAATTGATAGTAGCACGACTGAAAAGTCTGGTGATTAATTTTTGCGTAGAGAGTGTGTTGTCGATAACAACACCTAGATGCTTAACAGCAGTGGATAGAGGAACTGATATATTTCTGAGTTCTATTGAAGCTGTTGTAATGGAAGAGAGTTTGTGTTTGGTCCCTACAAGCATGGCTTCGGTTTTATCTGCATTTAGCTGTAATTTGTTCTGTGTCATCCAGTTTTGAATATCTTCAAAGCAGTGGGTCATATTTGTCAGGAGAGAAGGCAGACTTTCAGGAGTAACACTGCTTTGAATCTGAGAGTCATCAGCGTAGAAATGATGGTTGATTTGATGACGGTTTATTATATGTGACAGTGGGGCAGTGTAAAGAGTGAAAAGAACAGGGCCTAGAACTGATCCCTGTGGGACTCCGCATTCCAGTTTGGCAGGTATTGATTGAATCTTGTTTACTGCAACTGTCTGGAATCAGTAAGGTATGAATTAAACCAGGTGAGGGCTGTGCCAGTAACACCGAACGTTTTTTGAAGACGGGAGAGAAGAATTGAGTGGTCTATAGTATCGAAGTCTGCTGATAAGTCGAGTAGAGTGAGAAGGGAGATTTTACCGGAGTCAGAAGCGAGTAGAAGCGTGTTTAAAGTGTGTACTAGGGTGGTTTCAGTGCTGTGGTTGACGCGATAGGCAGACTGAAACTCAGGAAGAAGATTGTTGGAGAGAAGGTGGTTGTTGAGCTGTTTGAGAACTACTTTTTCAAGGACTTTAGAAATAAAAGGTAGATTGGAAACAGGTCTATAATTCTTCAGAATGTTAGGGTCAAGGTCATGCTTTTTGAGTAGAGGTGTGACTATAGCAGTTTTGAGAGCTGATGGAGCATTTCCTGAAACAAGAGATGCATTTACTATTTTCGTGATAGCGGGTATAAGTTGTGGTAGGCACTGTGTGAAAAGAGAAGCAGATATGGGACCAAGATCACATGATTTTATAGTCATTTCTTTCAGAATTGTCATGATTTCTTTCTCACTTGTCGGATGAAAGAAAAGGAGAGGAGTTGCCTGAGAATTGGGGATCAGGAAGTGCAGGCTGGAAAGGAGTCTGATCCAGTTTAGAGCGAATGTTATGGACTTTTTCAGAAAAGAATGCTGAAAATATAGATGGAAGTTCAGAGCGGTTGTGGATGGAAGGCAGAGGGCTTGCCTTCACAGATCCAAGAAGAGTAGATGTGAGGGAAAAGAGAGATTTCATAGACATGGAATCAAGAACTTGAGAAGAGTAATACTTTGTTTTTTCTGAATGAATTAAAGATTTGACTTTACTTGTTTTCGAAAGAGCTGCTTATTAATTTCCGTTTTTGATTTTTGCCACAGCCGCTCTGAGAATTCTCAGATTAATGGTTTTGTGTTTGTTGTTGGGGTTGTTTTTTGGTCTTTTTTTAAAATAAAATTTTGTAGCTACATAATAGTTGCGGATTACTGTTGCTCTGGACACATTTGTTGTAGAATGTTTCAGATTACGGTGATACAACTTGTTTCAGATTATGGTGATTATACTTGTTTCAGATTACTGTTATTGTACATGTTACAGATTACGGTTGTTATACTTGTTTCAGATTACTGTACTTGTTTCAGATTGCGGTTATTATACTTACTGTTATTTTACTTTTTTCAGAATATGGTTACTGTACTTGTTTCATATTACGGTTATTGATTATTATTGTACTTGTTTCAGATTATGGTTACTGTACTTGTTTCAGATTACGGTTATTGTACTTGTTTCAGATTATGGTTACTGTACTTGTTTCAGATTACGGTTATTGTACTTGTTTCAGATTATGGTTGTTATACTTACTGTTATTTTACTTTTTTCAGAATATGGTTACTGTACTTGTTTCATATTACGGTTATTGTACTTGTTTCAGATTATGGTTACTGTACTTGTTTCAGATTATGATTATTGTACTTGTTTCAGATTATGGTTGTTATACTTCTTACACATAGAGGTTGCAGGCCATAGATCTATAGATAAAATTTAACAAACTGAATTTTATTTTTAATCTCAGGCAATAAGTGTCTTACAAATACTGAAATAGATGAGTAGATATCATGTGATCGGATGCTTATTGTAATGAATTTAGTGCTATTGCTGAAATTAACTTCTTAGCCTTTGACTTTGTTAACATTCAAGTATGACAATGAAGAGTTTAAATACTTTTATGTCGGCTGATATCTTTTTCTGTTTTGTTTTTAAAATCTTTTCATTTTTGTCATAATTATGGTATAATCTTAAGTCTAGACTGTCAATCAACTTGGCATGACTTTGGTATAAGTTGTCTGCAAATAATGTATTGTTACTGGTGATATATGACACTCTGTTTGCTGAAAAATCTTTACAGAGATCTGCAGAAGAAAAAATACACTTGTCTGACTCACTTTCTCTCTTCAAGCCACCCCCTGAGCTTGTAGTTGTATGGAGTGGAGTTAACTTTAACTCTCTGTTTACCAGTCTGACTCATGGTTTTCTTTTAAAATCTTCCCTAATTATTTAAACACCACCCATTCATTCCCCTCTGAGTCTGAGTGTGACTAAAAGTAAAACCTGTGAGTATGACTAAAGTAAAGTAGACGTGTGTGTTGCTGGTAACTCTGTGTGTGTTTGATTTTACGTCTGTTCACTCAAAGTGATATTACTAGATGACATTAGACGATATTGGCTCTGTTTGTGAGTGTGTGTGAGATAAACCCTGTAAATATAAGTTATTTCATTGGTTTTGTTATTATAGAATATTGGTTTTGCTGCGTAAGGTCTTTTTTTTCACCTTGATTACCATCCTCATTTTGCTGTTGTTGGATTGTGTTAATATGTTATTGATGTCATTGTTGGTGTGGGTTTTTTTGTGTTTTTCTTTTTTGTTTTTGTTCTGCTTCATCTTCTTCTCCACCTTCTGTTCTCTCCCTCCTCCTCTTTCACCACCTCCTCCTCCTCTTTCACACCTCCTCCTCTCCTCTTTCACCACCTCCTCCTCCTCTTTCACCACCTCCTCCTCCTCTTTAATAATAATATATAGTATGGAATTATAATGCGCTGATCTTGTTAAGCAACAAATCAAAGCGCTCAGATTTGACTTCGGCTGCTCTCCCGGGGGAGCGGGATAACGCGTCGCCACTTTAGCGCTGCGCCACCCTTTTCACCCTTTTTTTTTTTTTTTTTTCTGCGCTGTTATATTGTTTCCCTTCGAGTGCTTTTTTCTAGAATTTTGCCAGGACTTACTCCTTGTTGCCGTGTCTTTTTTACGTCCTAATTCTGTTACCACACGGTCCTCGTTTATCGTCTCTTACCGAAGTCTGCGCCCTAGCCTACCATCTCTGTCCTATGGATG
Source organism: Rapana venosa (assembly GCA_028751875.1). Classification (NCBI taxonomy): domain Eukaryota; kingdom Metazoa; phylum Mollusca; class Gastropoda; order Neogastropoda; family Muricidae; genus Rapana; species Rapana venosa. Next base: position 75,794,261 of record CM054138.1, on the reverse strand, counting down.
GTGGAAAATTCCGTCCATCTGTGGTACGAACCGCCCATCACTTCAACCTCACTTTTCGCTTTCTAACAGGCCGTTACCTCTAGCCACCTCTCCTTCCATCTCTTTCACCACCTCCTCCTCCTCTTTCACACCACCTCCTCCCCTCTTTCACCTCCCCTCCTCCTCTTTCACCACCTCCTCCTCCTCTTCACCCACCTCCTCCTCCTCTCTTTCACCACCATCCTCCTCTCTCTCTCATCTTCACCACCTCCTCCTCCTCCTTTTCACCCCTCCTCCTCCTCTTCACCACCACCTCCTCCTCTTTCACACCTCCTCCTCTTTCACCACCTCCTCCTCCTCTCACTTCAACCCCTCCCTTTCACCACCTCCTCCTCCTTTCACCACCTCCTCCTCCTCTTTCACCACCTCTCCTCCTCCTCTTTCACCACCTCCTCCTCCTCCTCTTTCACCACCTCCTCCTCCTCTTTCACCACCTCCTCCTCCTCCTCTTCACCTCCTCCTCCTCCTCTTTCCACCTCCTCCTCCTCTTTCACCACCACCTCCTCCTCTCTCTTTCACCACCTCCTCCTCCTCTCACCTCTCTTTCACTCTCCTCCTCCTCCTCCTCCTCTTTCACCACCTCCTCCTCCTCCTCTTTCACCACCACCCCTCCTCCTCTTTCACCACCTCCTCCTCCTCCTCTTTCACCTCCTCCTCCTCCTCCTCTTTCACCACCTCCTCCTCCTCCTCTTTCACCACCTCCTCCTCCTCCTCTTTCACCACCTCCTCCTCCTCTCTTTCACCACCTCCACCTCCTCCTCTTTCACCACCTCCTCCTCCTCCTCTTTCACCACCACCTCCTCCTCTTTCACCACCTCCTCCTCCTCCTCCTCTGCTTCCACTTTCTCCTCCTGCCACTAGTGCTGATGGGGACAGGTCTTGCACAGAAGGTTCAGGTTAAAACAGAACTTTACTTACTTACTCCTGAAGATGACTTGACTTCTCCCAGAACTCCCGGAGGAGTCTTTGGGGCCTCCCCTCCCTGCACTGGATTTTTGAGGCAGTTGTTTCTTTTGTAGGCAAGTTGAAATGGCGTGGTGGAGCCCATCCCCCCTCCAGGTTACAGGGTGCAATGCAGCATTATGCTGGATATGTATTTCTTGTCATCCATGCCATTAGCCATAGTCAGCCTGCTGCACTTATGATGTTCTGGGGAAGGTGGAGGATGTTTGATTTCAGTGTAGAGGTACACAGTATGTTTTGTGTGTGTTCACACATTTTTTACAGTCTTATCTGAGAGCGTTCACAGCCGTCGAGACAGCACTTCACTGATAACTTCAGGAGGAACATTCCTTCAAATGGATCTTTCTTTTGATTTAACATCTTGTCACTATTACAGTATAAGTGATATTAGATGAACTAGAATGGATGCCTCAGTGGATTTATTTATATATATGTGTATTTCAACTCACAAGTTCCACAATTTCTGTCACTTAAACATTTTAAGCTTTAATAACTCAGGTGTCCCACCATCAGTTGCTGTGTACTGAAAAAATTTATTTATTATGTGATAATAACACATACAATGATACATGTGTAAATTACACTTGTAACAGTTGTAGTTTATGGTTACTAAGTTAGACTGGTGCTGCGGATGATGGTTATTATCTACTGGTATATGATTTTAAAAATTTACTGTGGTTATTGTGTAGTTGTAAAGTGGTCGTGCAAGTTATGATTTTTATCATGAAGTTGTTACTTCATGAGCGCAACTATCAATTTTTCTGTGCCTGTCACAGATGATAGAATACGTATAGATGTACATTACTGATATTCAGTTAGGGGAGGCTTTCTTTGTTTTTGTATTTGTTCCTTAGCTAGAGCTCTATGGTTTATGGGCGGTGAGATTTTGTGGATGCAATCCTTTACCCAGCATTAAGGTAGCAGCATTCAGAATTCAAGGCATTGGTGGAGTATAATTCATTGCATGGTTTGTTTACTTTGAAGTGACATTACGCTGTTGAATGAAGGGGAAAGGAGTTGTGTGAGAAAGCTGAAGGTGACATTTAAGTCTTCGTGAATTATTACTTGAGAGGGGCTTTTTTTTTTCTTCTTCTGTGGTTGCAGATCAAAGAAAATCGTCAGCCATGAAAGGGTGTGTGTGCCTGAGCCTTTTGCTTTTGCTTGGGCTGTTCACGTCTGTTGGAGGTAAGTTGCTTGATAATGTATACTGGGTGTGTGTGTGTATGCATGTATGTGACTCTATTGTGAGATAGGGAGAACAGATCATGCTTTTTATGTCTGAAAACTTATGCCCAGGTGGACACTGATGCCGTTCCTGTACTTATTGAAAAATATAGTCAACTTCTTTTGTGCCAGTATCTAGATTGTAGAACCATGATCAGGTCATTGCTGTCATTACTGAGCAGGCAATTAATTAACAATTAAAGGGAAGGAACTCTTGTTAAGAGAAGTAGTTAATAGAGCCTGAGTAGTGTCCCTGTGATTGGACAGGTTTTTTTTGTTTGTTGGTTGGTTTTTTGTTTATAAAAGAAAATCTTCTTATAAAATATCTGGAGTGTGCCTTTGCTGAGCATGTGGCAGGTCAAAGGAAAAATGAATAGGGGAAATGACTCTTTTTCTTTTACATTACCCCCCCCCCCCCTTCCATAAAAAACTACACCAAAAAAACCAGACCCAGCCAACAACCAATTGCCATGGTGCAGTGGTTAGTACCTTGGGTTATAGACTGGGAGGTCATGGGTTTGAATCCCATAAGAGGCATTTGAAATTTTTCAGTCCAGGTGAGGGTGAGTTTTCTTTGGGCTCATTGGGAAGACTGGGACCATACAGTTGAGCTTCGAGAGTGTTGCTCAAATTACCTGACCAACACTGCATAGGTCTGTATCTCTCAGGCCCATTTAATATCGGGATATATTATGATAGTAAGCATAGAGTACAACCCTGTCAAGTAGTCTCACAGCACATGCACTTCCATAGCAGCATCTTAACATTGTCATTCTCATCAATCATCCTGCAATAAAAGAAAAATGCCTCTGATTCGGTGACCCTGTTGCTCTGGTCTCATGGTGGCCTCAGTTTCAGTTTCCCCATACATTTCAGTGCGTGTGTTGAGTTTGTGTCAAAGCTGTCGGGGTTGGAGGCTCATGGGAGGTCATTGGAGGACGTTGTGACTTGTGGTGGTCACCACCCCAGGTGGGCGTCTCACACGTTCTGGCTCCACAGCTGAGCTATTACTGTTGTTTGCAGGGGGCTTAGTGCGTGGTGTCCTGCATATCATAGCAGCATATGTCAGAACGGGCACCACTGAACACCACCAAAGTGACCTAGCAGCTTTGCAAGGCCCCTCTGGCTGGTGGCCCCATGGCAGTCTGACATTGGTTAGGCCCCCTGAGGACTCCCTGAGGATGTGACATGATGAATCTGGGTGTGGCTGGGGCAGAGAGATTGGAATGAGCGGCATGAGAAGAGCAGGATGGAACATTACAGAGGATGTGGCAGCACGCACGCACGTGCGCACACACATACACACACACACACACACACACACACACACACACACACACACACACACACACACACACACACACAGAGGAAAAAACCCTAATCAAACAAGCAAGCAACCAACCAACCAAACTCAGTTTTTAAACTATATTCACAGTTACAGTATAGTGTAGACAGTAGTGAATACATCAGATGTTTGAATAAGTTGAACATCAAACATTGCGTGTTGTTCACCCATCAAAACCCCACGCATAGAAGTAGTAGAGCCTAGGCTTGGCTAATGGTGGGATAGGGATGGCCTAAACATGCCCAGCATGCACTCACCCTGCTGTCTGGAAAAGGTTGCACTCCTCCAGGTTCAGCTTGCCCGCTGATTGAAAAAATTCAGCGTTTCATTCAAGGAGCAGCGGTAGTAAGAGAAGTCGAGTCACTCAGTAACGTTTTTCTTTTCTGTTCAGCGCAAGCATCACCAACAACGACAGGGACGGTTTCTACACCCACACCATCAGAGGCCCCGGCAACTACAGCCAAGGAGAGCACCACTGTAACAGCAAGTCCCAGTTCCACAGGCAACACCACGAAAGCGTTGTCGACTCATGCAACAGGCACATCTTCCTCTTCCCCTGCTGTGACAAGCGCGGCCAGCAGCAGCAGCCAGCTGACTTGAGTGGTAATAGCAGTAGCAGTGCTTCCCCTAACACCACAACACAGGCCACCACCAAACCTACTACCTCCTCCCCTTCACCGCCACAGACTACCACCAACGCCACCGACACCGCATCCACCGCCAACACCACAGCTCCAGGGGTGACCAGCACGACGAACACCACTCTCGCTCCCACCAGCGCTGCTACTGCCACCCCTGCCACCAACACTTCAGCAAGTTCCTCTGAAAGCAGCTCTGACACCCCCACCCCCTCTCCTTCCCCCAGCCCCTCCCCTACGGTTCCTGTTCCGATGGCTGTCAGTGTGGTGCTCAGTGAGACCAACCTTCTGCTGGCCAGTGACAACTTGTTTGTGGAGATGAAAGGTAGACCTGCGGTCGTGGTGTACATGTGCGTAAGTGTGTGTGTGAATGGGGCGCGCGCACATGTGTGCGCGCGTGTGTGTATGTGCGTGTGTGTGTGTGTTGTTGTGGATAGGGGAGGGAAAGGGGAGTTGGTTGCATATGTGTGTGGAGTGGAGGGGGGGTGGGGAGGTGATGTTGATTGTGTGTGTATGTATGTATGTGACTGTGTAAAGGAGTGGTTGTGTGTGTGTGTGTGTGTGCGCATGGCTAGTGTGTGTTGTGATGTGTGTGTGTGTTTTGATGTGTGTTTGTGTGTGTGCGACTGTGTGTGTGTTTTGATGTGTGTGTACGTGCGCGTGTGTGTGTGGGAATCACTGTGTGTGACTGTGTGTGTGACTGACTCTGTGTGTGTTCTGTGTGTGAGTGTGTGTGTGTTCTCAGTATGTATGGTGTTGCGTGTACGTATACATGTGCCGTGGTAAAATGTTGGTTGGTGCTGTTAGTGTTAGATAATTTACGACGCGCGCACACACACACACACACACTGATTTCTTTGTCACTGAAGGTACCCCCACCGACAGCCTGGCTAACCTGACGCTGGTGGTTTTAAACGGCACCTCAGCCGCGGTGGTGTGGAAAGTGGACTTCAACAGCTCGCAGATATTTTCCACTCAGGCTTCTTTGTTGAGCCCATCAGTACCGTGAGAACACTTGCCTTTCTTTCCTCTCTCTCTGTTCCTCGTGAATTTATTTATACAGCAAGTATAAAGAGGGGTTGAGGAGGGGTGTGTGAGTGTGTGTGTGTAGAGGGAAGGGGGTGAGGGGTGCGAGTGTATGTGTGCGGTGTGTGTAGAGAGATGGTGTATGTATACATGTGTGTTTTATTGTATTGTATACTACTTTCAGTCACAACAGAATTCTCTGTATGAAATCCAGACTGCTGCCCCAGGGAGAGCATGTTCCCACTAGAGCAGCACCTCCCTCCCAACTATTATTTCCTTGTTTGCACAAGTCACGAGTGCTGAATGCATGTTGCACGTGAGACCTGGGTGTATTATTTCATCAGACCACGAGCGCCCAGACCACCACTCGTGGTCTAGTGGATGAAAATGTTTGGGCTTAAACAGGGGTGGAACCTGCACATTCTCATGTGTGTGTGAATGTAAGCAGTTCTCCTTTAAAAAAAATTCTTTTATTTCGAGGATAATTGAATAGGCACGCATGTGCCTTTTTACATCCAGTCCCTGTGTGTGAGCAGTTTTGTAAATTTTGTCATTCGTTCCCACTGGCACACAATGGCCTACTCTTCTGAAAAGTGGTACGGGTTTTTGACGTGCACAAGATGTTCTCTTTTTTTTTTTTCCTTCTTTACTCTTGTTTTTTGTGTGTTTTGTTTTGTTTCTCGGCTCAAGCTCCAAGGTTTTTCAATGGTAAGAGATTTTTTGGGTATGTGATGGATGTTTTTTCCCTCTCCACCATTTAGGTTGCTACATTCTGTCTTCAGGAATGGTGTCTAAACATGACACCTGTGTGCATGTTTTTTGTGTGTTTTTAAAAAAAATGTCATCTGCTCCTACTGGCATGAAAAGGCCTACTCTCTTGGAAGGCAGAACGGGTTTTTAATGTGCGCACAAGAGGTTCTGCGTTCATTCGCAAATGGGCCTTGGGTTTATAGTCTTATCTGTTGTTAACTCCAGGGTAAAATCCCCATAACCGGGCACCTCCATGGGGGCTGGACCCTGGCCTGTCAGATCACAAGCGCAAAGCTCTAACCGCTAGGCTATCCTGCCCCCCTGAGTTGCTTTTGAAAGATAGATAGATAGGTCAGAATAAGCTACAATGGCATAAGCATGTCTCACCTACATGCACCCAAAAAAATCCAAATCTGTGATTCTGGATGGGGAAAGTTTAATACCAGAGCATTTGTGAGGCGAATGTTCTCGATCAGAAATGTTCAGAGGGAGTGAGGTACAGCTACACTTACTGACAGAACTCAGCTGGGGTCAAAAGTATAGAAAGTTGATGCACTGCTTTCTAGTTAGTTCATTAGCAGAGAAGTGAAAAGATGGCAGAACAGTGTATGTTTGGACTGGAGAGACAACAACTCAACGGACAGTGTCAGAGCTGTGTGATGGGCACATCAGCGATAGCAAGGCACTACATGACAACAGAATTTTGAAAGAGTAGACTTGTGACCGTCTTCACCACAAACGTATATAGATATTATATGCTGACACGCTCAGAGGCAGGCGTACAGACACATGCATGCATGCATGCTGACACGTATATACACACACACAACACAAAACACACACACATCACACACACACACACACACACACACACACGGAGATCTTGGAAGAAAAATAATATGTATATATGTGTGTGTGTGTGTATATATATCTCCATTCAGACAATAATGATGTGCTCCAGTGTAAACACCTGTGACATAATAATAATAATGTATGGAATTTATATAGCGCTGAATCTTGTAAAGCTACAAATCAAAGCGCTTTTTTTTTTTTATGCGTGTGTATGCGGTTTTTTAATTTTGTCATCTGTTCCCACCGGCACACAATGGCCTACTCTTTCGAACAGCGGAACAGGATTTAACGTGTGCGCAAGATGTTCTGCATGCGTTCGCTCACGGGGCCTCGGTTTATAGTCTCATCCACATCCAGGCAAAGGATTCATATCGTTTGAATTTACATTCGTACGTAAATGCTCACCTCAAGTACTTACAGTACATACTGCGATGAGCTTACATTTTTTTTATATAAAAAAAAGACAACAACAAAACGGAAAAACAAGAGGAAGCAGCCACCATGGCATAGTGATAGTGGCTAGCATGTGGGATTATTGGTGGAAGGTTGTGGGTTCAAATCTCTTTATAAGGGGAATGCTATTATTTACAAGAAGTGAAGGTGGCAGGATGGTTAAGACGTTCACCTGCCTAACAAGAAAATCGTGAGGTCTGGTTTGATTCCCACCCTTGCCATTTCTTCCCAGTTTGACCAAAAAATCAAACTGAATGTCAAAAGTCCTTCGGATGAGACTAAACCATGACCCCACATGCGAACGCACGCAGAACATCTTACACACCCCTTTAAAACCTGTTCTGCCTTTCAGAAGAGTAAGCCAATGTGTGTGTAGGAACGAGATGACAAATTTTGAAACCCCCCCCCCCCCCCCCCCAAAAAACCGCTTGCATACAGGTGATGTGTTTAGACACCATCCTGGAAGTTGGAATGCAGCTACCTTCATGGTGGAGGGGAGAGGGGGAGGTTGCATATAGGCAAAAATCTCACCTTTGCTAAACCTCAGACCTCTAGCTGAGGAACAACAACAACAACAACAAAATGATGTACTACATCAGTGTCGTCGTCTTGTCTGTCCTCCGCAGGATGATGTGCGGCCTCTGAAGACCGTGGTGATAGGCCTGTACCACAGCAAGGGGTGGGACAGCAGTTTCCCCAACCAAAGCCTGGTGGATTTCATGGCCCTGTCCACCGATAGCTCTCCTGCGGTCAGCCCCTCCCTGCAGGAAGCCTTGCTGCCCATGGACCAGCCGGTCACTGTGGTGCAGAGAGGGTAAGTAAGGCAGGCAGGCAAGGGAGGATTGCCTGCGTGTCGGGAGACGGTTGAGGGCGTTTAGGGAATTAGAGCTCTGTGGGGGTGTAAGGGGGGGGGGGGGGAGGTTGTGTGTCAGGCATGGTAATCTCTGCCAATTCATGGAAATCCGCTTGGAAGGGGGGGGGGGGGGGGGGGGGGGGGGGGGGGGGGGGGGCAGAAAAACATGAAACCCTAGAAAACCAGTGAAGGGACATAACTCTTCCGTGCCGATTGATTTCTTCCCTTTGCTATACATCGCAAGTTGTCACTAGGCCCTTATGGGTAGCAAGTGAAGGGAGCTAGGTTACCAACAATGGGTAGGGCCTATCAGGTTTCATGACAGGGGGAGGGGGGTGCTTTCTTCACAGGCTGTTTTACTTCAGCCCTGCCTGCAGTCAGAGAGCACGGCCTCTGATTGCATCTATAGGCCTATCAGCAAGCCAGGCAGCATCGGTCTCCCCCCTCCTTTTTCATGGAGAGCCGCTCTCACTCTCTCTGTCTCCCACTCTCTCTCTCTCTCTCTCTCTCTCTCTCTCTCTGAGTCTTTCTCTGTCTCTCTCTGTCTCTTTTTCTTTCTCTCTCTGTCACTCTCTCTCTGTGTCTGTCTGTCTGTATGTGTGTGTGTGTCTTTCTCTTTCTCTGTGTGTTAGTTCATATCTATCTAGATATGTCCTGATTTTTTGCTATGTGATTACTCTGGTATAACACTTCCTTTGGGTTGAAGAATATGTCTTAAAAAGGGATTCTAGGAGAGCGTATTTTAAGGCAGAAATTGCTTTAGTATGAAGAACTGAAATTAGTTCAAGGAGAGGCTTTTTGACAGGCTAGAATTGCTGAAAAACCTTCAGTTTCAGCAGGCATTAACCCCTGACCCCCCCCCCCCCCCCCCCCCCTCCCACAAGGGGCTCTGCCCCAGGACCCCAAACCATTTCAGGGAATAATGCTTTTGCTCCAGTACCATGCCTGGTGTATGTAAGAGAGAGAGAGGCTGTGTGTGTGTGGAGGGTGTGTATGTGAGAGGCTGTGTGTGGGTATATATGTGTGTGTGTGTATGTGAGAGGCTGTGTGTGGGTATATATGTGTGTGTGTGTGTGAGAGGCTGTGTGTGGGTATATATGTGTGTGCGAGAGAGGCTGTGTATCTGTGTCTGTTAGAAAGGCTGTGTGTGTGTGTGTGTGTGTATGTGCGTGTGTGTGTGGAGAGAGAGAGTGAATATGTGTCTGTCCCTCTTGTATGTAGCTTATAGATGTTATCATAATTCTGTTCCCTAATCACCACCACTCTCTCTGTCAATTTCCTTCTCCCCCAGTGCTACACACACACACATTCTCTCTCTCTCTCTTTCTTTTTCTCACACACACACCCACCCCCACACCCACCCACAACACCATAAAATTATTCAAGCTCATGGCTATACCGAAACAAAACCAACTCAGTCTCAGTTTAATTCAATTCAATTCAAAAACTTTAATATCTCGGAGACAGAGAAATTCCAGTGGGTCATGAGCCATACATAAAAACAATAAACATTTAAACATAATATCACACACACACACACACCATCCGATAAAAAGCACCCACAAAATCAGCAATACATCAGCCAGTCATAAACTCACCCAAGTAAAATCTCATAATACTCTCTTGTAATACTCTGTGCGCACCAGTAAACCCATGTATTTGCGCACACACACACACACACGCACGCACACGCACACACACACACACATGGAAACATTCGCACATATGCGCACGCATTTTTATGACATAAGCCAAAATTGTTATAACATGTTGTCTAAATTAATACTCTGTTCTATTAAGATATTGAACGCAGTCTCGTCCCCCACCCCCACCCTTCCACTTGTGTTTCCTCCCCCTTCAAGGTTGGTCTTGACCCAGAACCTGACCCTGTCCCGATGCAAGTTGGACACTACCCTCAAAACTGTCGGCGCGTTTGTCCTGACGGGGGCGAGTCGCGACGCAGACAACAGGTGTGACGTGAAGACGGTCGACCACACAGTGTGGACGCTGCAGCTGCTGAAGAAGAAAGGGTCGGCCTGCGTCCCCTTTAAGGCATACAGAGAGGTGATGGAGAAGAGGGTGGAGAACTTGCTGGTGGGGAAAATCAACCAGCGATGCCGGTGCGGCTTCACCTCTCTGTTGGTGCAGGTGACCGGTGAGTGACTTCCTCCTCCACCCGCCTCACACACACACACAATCCCCCCTCCGCTCAATTTTTTGGTCTTTATTGTGCATTACAAATTTTATTTTTTGGGGGGTTGGGGGGGGTTGGTATGTTTTCTTGCTGCAAGATTGGTGTGTGTGTGTGTGTGTGTGTGTGTGTGTGTGTGTGTGTGTATATAGGGGGAGAGGGTTGCAAGAGGTTGGATTGGTGAGGAGTGTGTGTGTTTGGGAGGGGATGGGGGTGGCAAGAGGTTGGATTGGTGAGGAGTGTGTGTGTTTGGGAGGGGATGGGGGTGGCAAGAGGTTGGATTGGTGAGGGGAAAGTGAAAGGCTAGTGTGATGCTTTCGGTGTACACGCCATTGAAATGTCTGCCAGTCTACTAAAGATAGTTTGGTTTTTATAACCAGCATTTTAGTTTATTTTTAGCAGTTCTTGGGATTTTACGCACACATGCAAACACACAAGCACATGCATACCACTCTGTCTGTCTCTGACTCTAGCCTGTCATAGACCGATCACTGTGCTGGTCTGAGCCACTCCTTTGCACTAATGATATTAAATGCCCATCCTGGATGTGTTAAATGGGCGTCTTGGTGGTGGTACAAACCCAGGCTCGAACCCAAACTTTAAGATCATGAGCGCAACACTCCAATCACCAGGCTGTTGCTTGTAAATATTGGTGATTGTGATCAGGAGGACGGACAGCATTGCAGTCGACATTTCTGGGACTAGATGTGACTTCACCCTTGATTCCCTGAGGAGTGGCTGGGGCACTGCACTACACAAATACTTCTTGTGATGAATGGCACTATCAAAAGATGCTGGTAGAAGAAGAAAAAAATCAAACTGAAATCCAGTTTTTGTGAATTTTTTTACTAATGGCTGTAGAACCATGTGTCTGTGATAATTGGAAAGAATGGTTCACCGTCTGTGTATTGATATCCGTTATCAGTGTGTGAAAATAGGAAATAATGGTTCACCGTCTGTGTTTTGATCCATGTTTCAGTGTGTGTGAAGATAGGAAATGATGGTTCACCGTCTGTGTTTTGATCCATGTTTCAGTGTGTGTGAAGATAGGAAATAATGGTTCACCGTCTGTGTTTTGATCCATGTTTTCAGTGTGTGTGAAGATAGGAAATAATGGTTCACCGTCTGTGTTTTGATCCATGTTTTCAGTGTGTGTGAAGATAGGAAGTAATGGTTCACCATCTGTGTATCATTTGCAGGTAACTTCAGCTGCACTCTCCAAAATGTGCTTCTGAATTTCACAGTGAGAGAGTCGTACACAGGCCAGACTAAGCTGGTGATAAACAGTTTCACGGAGTTGGTGCAGAACAAAACTGTGTTCACAGTGAACGATGAAGACTACAGTGCCATGAACTGCACCAGAGAATGTCAGCCATCTCCCAGCCACCACCCCCCTGGGAAACCCAGCAAAGGTACATGTGTGTGTGTTGGTGTTTGTGTGTGTATGTCAAAGGCTTTGGACACACTTAGCAGAGAAGGCTAATGGAAGATGATGAGGGAGTGTGGCTGCCAAGCAAGTTCATCACAATCGTGCAACACTTTCAAAGCATGTTGGTTTTAAAATTGCGTTGGATGAAGGTGACAGTCAGGCTTTTGCAGTGATAAATGGTGTGGAACAGGGATGTATGTTTATCCCCTACACTGTTTAACATGGTCTTCTGAGCAATGCTGCCTAGTGCCTTCCAGAACTGTCAGGATGGTGTGTGTCTCAGACACAGGACTGAAGGTGGACTGTTTCATCTCAGGGTGCCTGCAGGTTGTCACACAGTGGAAGGAGACTGTGGTCAGGGACCTCATGCTTGCTGACCACTTGTCCCCTCAGAGCACAGTGCAGTACACAGTGGACTGCTTGTCAGGGGCCTCGGTCAACTTTGGTCTGGCTGTCCCCTTTTGCAGTTTCAACCTGAATTTTATGCTGTTTCACTTTGCAAATTTTGTCTGTGTCAATCTGAGTATCTTTTTTCAACCTGAAAGTCTGTGCATGTTCAGTCTGAGAGATTTATGGTTTCAAACTGAGAATTTTTGCAGTTTCAGCCTGAAATTGTGCTGTTTCAAGTAGAAAATTGTTGCTGTTTCAACTTGAAACATTTGCAGTTTCAACCTGAGAGTTTGGCTGTTTCAGCCTGAAAATTTGACCCTTTTAACCGTCTTGACCTGGTTACGGCTGCAGCTGACAGTAACGGTGGCTGCCGCTAGATTCCAGTATGACCTCAGCCGACAGTTGGTGCTGGCCACGTGGGCAGTACTTTTCCATCACACACAGACCTTGTGGTTTTCACACAATGTGTCTGAAAATTGGTGGGGCGATGCAGGGAGGGTGTCAGAGGGTGCCAGTGATAAATTTAGACTAACATGCGTGTAGTGGGGAGGGAAGGAAAAAATAACAGCCAGCGACCCGAACACTTTTCAATCGTAGCAGAGTTGCGGGAAAAAAATGGCGTCTTCTTTGGTAGCAGACAATTCATCTAATTAGCAAGACGATTGATTGAATGTTATTGTATTGGAAGTAGAAACATTTGAACGAGAATTGTTAAGTGAGTCTGATATTAAACGCTTATGAGGAAGAGGAGGAAGGAAATGCTACAGTTAGGGAGAAGAGTGAGCCAGAAAATAGCGTGCTACACTGCACATTCCTGACCTGTGCTACACACTGACTGTGGATAAATTTGACCTCCCAGCCGGTCCGCGGCTTAGACGCCTGAAAACGATGCCTTTTGACTGTTTTCTCATTATTACCACACTTTTGCTTTGAAGCTGCAATGGCAGAAATGAACAGATATGCCGATAAAGAAAATAGCAAGAAGGAAAATAAAATAGGTCTCCAGTCTGCCAAGGTTGGACAGGTGACACCCCCCATACATCCATAATTTGTGCTTTTTGTGATGTAATGTGACCCTGTGCCACCACTACGACTACTTTAGAGACTACCAACATTAAAATTTTGTAGGGTTACAGAAATTCTGTGTTTTGAATTTGTCACACCTGTGCAGTGACACTGGTGACAGTGTGACAGTCATGTACAATAATACACTTCTGTACACTTAACAAACATGTGGTAGCACACGCAGATATGAACTGCAGTATAAAGGTCACATGTTGATTGAATATAACTTGTTTTCAAAAGAAAAAAATAGTTAAACAAAACTTCTGTCTCCTTGAGACATACTGTAAAACAACAGGTGTTATGAGGACATTGTGTGACACATCCTTGAAGTACTATTGCACATAACCATTGGTAAACACATCAGCTGGGTATCAGTTCCTTATTCGACACTAACATGCATGAACTATTGACAAATCCATGCAGGATTTGCTGTTTTATTATACATATCATACTTTTACCTGTGATTGGTGACAAATAGGTGACAATGACAAAACGTCTGGTGACCAGACACATAAACTTGCGCCTAAATGCAAGTACAAAGACATACCTAGCATGTGACAAAATTTCAGATTGATAGCTTAGGGGACGGGATAGCTCAGTGGTCGGAGCACTCGCTTTACCCCAGCCAAGTTAAGCAGCGTTGAGCGTGGTTACCAGTTGGATGGGTGACCGTTTGCGCGCCTTGGCTTCAGTACAGTTCCCCCAGTTCACCCAGCTGTAAATGGGTACCTGCCCTCTTTAGGGTCAGGGAAGGTAAAGCAGCGAGGGAGAGGAGATGGGCGCCGCCCTCAATATGCTGGCCCCTAGAGAAGTGAGGTCTCTGACGCCTCGCTGCCTTGCGACCTTATAGGTTATGGGACTCCTTTACCTTTTTTTACTAGCTTGTCATGCACACACACAATTGTCTTAGGAGTAAATAAAGTAAGTCAGTTGGGGGTAGAAAACCTTCAAAGAATTCAAAATCTACAGGCTAAACGCTCTGTAAAATCCAACAACAAGAGGGTTAAACTGAAAATGTAGATGTTCTGGGCTTGAAATTCTGCTGTCTCAACTGAGAATTTCATTGTTTTGATATGAAAAATTTGGTATTTCAGTATGAGAATTTTGCTATTTGTGTATGATCACTTCGCAGTGAGAGCTCTAATCAACTTCAGCTTTGTTGGGAAGTTGTTTATAGCTCTTGTCATTTCCACACTGCTGTATGGGTGTGAAAGCAGGACCTTGTCTGCAAAGCAGGAAAAGAAAATCCAAGCCTTGGAAAGAAAATCATTCAAAAAACTTGTACACATTTCCTGGCAGGACCACAGAATCAGTGAGTCAGTGTGGCAAGAGGTGATACATCATGAAAGCTGGGCCACAAGAACAAACCTCTTCTGGCTGTTGTTGTACAGAGGAGAAATAAGCCGGCGTGGTTTGGTCACGTCACGCGTCATAACTCTCTTGCCAAGACCGTTCTACAGGGGACACTTGAGGGAGGAAGACGCAGAGACAGACAGATGAAGAACTGGATGCTAAACATCAATGACTGGGCCGACCTTGACATGGCGCTTTTGCTGCAGAAGGCTGAAGACAGACCAACCTGGACTTGAGTGTGTTGACTGATGCGTCCCGCATGTCCCCCAGATGACCATCTGGGTCAAGGGACTGCTGATGATGGTGCTGCTGATGCTGATGGTGATGCTGATGTTGATGATGCTGCTGCTGATGTTGATGTTGATGCTTAACAACAGCTTGTGACATGTGTATAAAGCATTGTTAACCATTGTTAAGTGATTTCTCTCTCTATATATATTGTTAACCATTGTTAAGTGATTTCTCTCTCTCTCTATATATATATGTATGTATGTGTGTGTGTGATATGCAGCCAACTCCACGGTGACGATAGCAGTGGTGCTGTCCAGTGTGGCAGTGTTTCTGATCATCCTCATCGCCGTCATTCTCTACATGCGCGGCAAGAAGAGAGGCATCATGTGAGTACTTGTCTGTCTGTCTCCTGTCTGTGTGTGTGTGTGTGTTCTCTTTGTGTGTGTTCTGTGTGTGTGTGTGTTTGTGTGTGTGTGTATGTTTTTGTGTGTGTTTTGTGAGTGTGTGTATTTGCATATGTGCATGTCTGCATGCGCATGTTGTGTGTGCGTGTGTGATGCACTTAATATTCTTTGCTGCTGTAAATTCCATGTACCAGAACATTGTTATTGCCTCTGATGTTACGAATGTGTAGATCTATACAACACACACAAACAACTCTCTCTCTCTTTCTCTCTCTCTGACATTCTTCTTCGCTCTTTCACTCACCTGTCACCCACACCCTCCTACCCCCCCCTCCCCCCTCACACACACACAGAGACACACACACGCACAGATACACACACATAGACACACACACGCACAGATACATAGACACACACACACGCGCGCACTCGCACTTGCAGAACATCTTGCGCACACGTTAAAACATGTTCCGCTTTTTGGAAAAGTAGGCCATTGTATGCCAGTGGGAACGGATGACAAAATTTACAAAATGCATATGCATGGGGACTGGATGTAAAAAAGCACATGAGTGCTTATTCCATTATTCTCAAAATATAATAATAATAATAGTACGCACACACACACTCACACACACACACTATACTACACTATCATCATCCTCCAGTGGTGCAGTGCAGTGTGTGACACGGGAAGCTGATGACTCTGGTTACAGCCAACAGTTCTGCATGACTCACACACACACACACACACACACACACACACACACACACACACTATACTACACTATCATCCTCCAGTGGTGCAGTGCAGTGTGTGACACGGGAAGCTGATGACTGGTTACAGCGACAGTTCTGCATCTCTCACACACACACACACACACACACTATACTACACTATCATCCTGCAGTGGTGCAGGGCAGTGCAGTGTGTGACACGGGAAGCTGATGACTGGTTACAGCGACAGTTCTGCCTCACACACACACACTCACACACACTATACTACACTATCATCCTGCAGTGGTGCAGTGCAGTGTGTGACACGGGAAGCTGATGACTGGTTACAGCGACAGTTCTGCATCTCTCACACACACACACACACACTATACTACACTATCATCCTCCAGTGGTGCAGGGCAGTGCAGTGTGTGACACGGGAAGCTGATGACTGGTTACAGCCAACAGTTCTGCATCTCTCACACACACACACACACACACACTATACTACACTATCATGCTCCAGTGGTGCAGGGCAGTGTGTGACACGGGAAGCTGATGACTCTGGTTACAGCCCACAGTTCTGCATGACTCACACACACACACACACACACACACACTATACTACACTATCATCCTCCAGTGGTGCAGTGCAGTGTGTGACACGGGAAGCTGACGACTCTGGTTACAGCAACAGTTCTGCATGACTCACACACACACACACACACACACTATACTACACTATCATGCTCCAGTGGTGCAGTGCAGTGTGTGACACGGGAAGCTGATGACTCTGGTTACAGCACTGCATGACTCACACACACACACACACACACACACTATACTACACTATCATCCTCCAGTGGTGCAGTGCAGTGCAGTGTGTGACACGGGAAGCTGATGACTCTGGTTACAGCGACAGTTCTGCATCTCTCACACACACACACACACACTATACTACACTATCATGCTCCAGTGGTGCAGTGCAGTGCAGTGTGTGACACGGGAAGCTGATGACTGGTTACAGCCAACAGTTCTGCATGACTCACACACACACACACACACACACACACTATACTACACTATCATGCTCCAGTGGTGCAGTGCAGTGTGTGACACGGGAAGCTGATGACTCTGGTTACAGCCGACAGTTTCGCATGACTCGGCTGGAGGAAGACGACGACATGGATGACATGGACGACTTCATCGGCGGAGGAGGGGAGGCCAGCTTCAGCACACGTCAGAGGTGATCTGCCCTTGATGCCACTTTTCTGCTGCCATGACCTGGGGAGGTTATGGATTATGTTCCCCTACCTTTAAGGGATTTAAAAAAAAAAAAAAACTAGTGTATTTTATGATGTTTTGCCAACATTATCTTTTTTTCTTTCTTTTTTTTTTAAAGAGGAGGAAAGAAAAAAATTTTTAGGGGGGAAAAAGTAAAAACAGATTTGCGGAATCTTTTTAAAGTTCTTTTGGGGGTGGGGGGGCACATATCAATGGCTTGACACTTTTATTTTGTGGACAGACTTTTAGTCAAGTTTTTTTGTGTTTTTGTTGTTGTGTTTTGGGGGGGTGGGGGGGGGGGGGGGGGGGGGGGAGCGGGGGTTGTGGTAGTGGTGTGGAATTTGAAGAAGAGAGACATTTTCTCCGTTTTTTGTTTTGTTTTTTGTGCGTATGCAGGAAATTGCACCAGCATGTGAAATTGTTTCAAAATTTTTTTTTTTAAAGACATGCAACTAAACAAGTGAAAAGACTTTGGAATTCTATCAACAAGGGGAGGGTAGGAGAGGGGAAGGAAGGAAGGAGGGAGAGAGTTGTCGTGGGGGGGGGGGGGGGGGGGGGGGGGGGGACACACTAATAATGATGATGGCAGCTTGAGAACCCTCAGCTACTTACTGTGCCAAACTGCTTCATTGAAGATGGATGTGTCATGGAAGTACACAAAGCCAAAAGACTGCTTTCAGAGAGAGAAACAATGTTTTACGCACAGTGGGATTTTTTTTGTAGGGGTGGGGGGGGGGGGGGGGGTCTTGAAAAATTGTGGTTTGAATGATGGTACGCCATGGTGGATCAAACAAGAGAGAGAAGAAATAAAAGAAAACCCCCTAAGGTAGCTCTCACAGTAAAAGGTACATGTATGCACACACTGTTGCATATCCATTTGCATGCATGGATGCACAGACTTGCAGAACTACATAGACTCTTGCATGCTTATACTCTTGCGCATGCAGGAATACACACACACACACACACACACACACTAATATGCTGCAATGTACGTGTGACAACTGGGGTGCACACACACACAACTTACACTGCAATTTATGTGTGACAACTGCTTGAAAGAAAGAAACAAGCGTTTGGAAAATGATTTTTTCATGCAACTTACATTATCGGAGTAAAAGATTTTGGGAATTACTTGCTTCGTTTAATGTGTTTTATGGCATGGTGTGTATACATCTTATTGTCTTATGCACTTGTACACCTGATTAGGTATTTAATCAGTCTTTTCTTTGACAGACCCCATGTAAGGCGGTGGTGTAGTGAACACACACATTGCAGGCACACTGGGAGGGAAGGCAGATCAGTGGAGTCAGTAAGCAAGTCTCATGGTCAGAATTTGACTACACTCAACAAAAATTGTTCAGTACAAAGCAGTTTCTTCTGTAAGAAGTTTCTTTCAATAAGTGAATATTTAGCAGTGGTACCCTTTGGGGGGGGGACTGGAAAATGCTTTTTCTACTTTTTTTTCAAAACAGGATTATGAGTCGTCTGTGTAGTGCGAGGTAGTGTTGGATAGTACTGGTTTTGTTAAGTCTTTAGTTCATGGTTTCCCACTATATTTTGCTGATCAGTGTGCATGTGCGGAATGCTGGCAGTGTTATGCTGAAGTCAAGTATGTATCTCTAAGGGGAAAAAAGCAATGTGTTTTGAAGTATCAATTTTTCTATGCTTGTCCAGATTTCGACCGTATGTTTCTAGAAAGGTGAACGCACATATGTACATGCATGCATGCACAAGTCCTTCGGATGAGACTGTAAACTGAGGTCCTGTATGTGAACGCACACAGAACATCTTGCACACACGTTAAAACCTGTTCTGCCTTTCGAAAGAGTTGGCCATTGTTTGCTGGTGGGAATGGATGACATAATTTACAGAACCGCATGCACATAGAGACTGGATGTAAAAAAGAAAAGGCACATGAGTGCTTATTCCACAATCTTCAAAATAAAAGAACACACATGCGCACGCAGTTTTCTAGATATTTGACAGAGTGCATGGTGCTATTTAGATAGGGCAATGCATTTTACTGGCACATGAAACATAGAATAGAGCACTTTAAAAATATCAAAGTTTAGAATTATACTCATAACTGGCACACCAAATTGAGCACCAGACAGTAGACAGCTCTCAAGATCTCTAATGTGAGGTTAACCAGTCTGTATCTGTTGGGTATGTCACTTCAAAAGTTGCCCAGGAGTGGTGAAGACTGGTTCATGTCAAAATGGTACAGAGTTTGTCAGGAATGTAGTACATATCCGTATGAAACTGTCACGTCGTTGGTCATGAATGTCTGTGTCAAAATATTACATTGTTTGTTAAAAGTGTAGTGAAAGTTAATAATGTTACATAGTTTGTCAAGAATGTAGTGCAGTATAAAAATGTTACACCATTTGTCTAAAATGTCATAAATGTATGTGCCAATATATTGTCAGAAATGTTGTGACGGTTAATGTTACATAATTTGTCAAGAATGTAGTAAAGTATAAAAATGTTACACCAATTATCTAGAATGTTGTAAATGTTTGTGTCAAAATATATTACATTGTTTGTCAGAAATGTAGTGAAGGTTAATGATGTTACATCTTTCATCAAGAATGTAGTACAGTATAAAACTGTTCCACCATTTGTCAAGAATGTCGTACAGTATAAAACTGTTACACCATTTGTCAAGAATGTCGTACAGTATAAAACTGTTACACCATTTGTCAAGAATGTCGTACAGTATAAAACTGTTACACCTTTTGTCAAAAATGTCGTACAGTATAAAACTGTTCCACCATTTGTCAAGAATGCAGTAAGCAAGCAAGCTGTATGTCTGCCTTGTCCTGTGAGAAGGCAGTGTTCTGTTGTTGTGATGGTGTTCCATGATCATTTTGTTCACAGAGGGTTTGGTGTCCACTCACTGGGGTTAGATGTTCACCTGTAATGGTTCATGTCCATGGGATTGTATTGACTCTCTAAGATGTGTATGTGTCAGTGTGTTATTGTGTGAATATTTACCATGAAGCTGAGGAGAGAAGAGGAAGAAGAAGAGCTATGCAGAATTACAATCATCTGAGAAGCGGTG
Source organism: Rapana venosa (assembly GCA_028751875.1). Classification (NCBI taxonomy): domain Eukaryota; kingdom Metazoa; phylum Mollusca; class Gastropoda; order Neogastropoda; family Muricidae; genus Rapana; species Rapana venosa. Next base: position 75,773,989 of record CM054138.1, on the reverse strand, counting down.
GTGTCAGATGTGAAGGAATCGTGTACAGTTTCATGCTAAGATTGTGGTAGTTGTACAATCACGAGGAGAAAATGAACATGGACATATCTTACCCTGAGGCTTTCTTGCTGTGTGAATTCTGGTTTCATTGAAATGTGGTAACAGTTCGCTAAAAGGAGAATGTTCGGACATGAGTTGACACAGTCCCTGTGCTGCTCTGAAAAGTGGAAGCGATCTGTGTATAAAGGTTGTGTAGGGAGAGAGAGAACTGGTGTAGGACAGTTTTGCTGTTTTTGTGTGCATTTGTGTTTGTATGAATGCATGCATATATCATTCACACAGCACAACACAACACAACACACGACACCGTACTACTCTACACACACTCAGAAACAAGCATACCACTCACTCACTCACGGGGGACGGGATAGCCTAGTGGTTAGAACATTGCGCTCACAATCTGACGACCTGGGTTCGATTCCCATTCAAGGGGATATTTTCCCCTGGAGTTAACATCAGTGCAGACTTCACTCTCCCCAAAAGTCCTTCGGATGAGACTATAAACCGAGGTACCATGTGCGAACGTACACAGAACATCTTGCACACACGTTAAATCCTGTTCCGCTGTGTGCCGGTAGGAACAGATGACAGAATTTACAAAACCGCATACAGACGGGGACTGGATGTAAAAAAGCACATGAGTGCTTATTCCATTATCCTCGATATAAAAGATCTAAATAAATAAAAATAAAAAAATAAATAAAACACACACACACTCTCACTTACTCACTTACTCACTCACTCACACACACACACACACACACACACACACACACACACACACACACACATATCTGCACGATTCTGTCTGCTTGTGGATGTAAAGACTGAAGGCATGGAAGAGAAAGAAGTGAAATGGAAATAACACCAGATAATATTGGAAGAGGACTGGAACAGGATATCTTCTGTCACAGCCTGTGTGATACAAAACCCTAGAGAAATAACCTGCAAAAATAATGTACAAAATCATGCAGCAAATACTGAGACATTCCTTCCATCATGTGTTACTTTTTGTGTTTGTGCGTGCATGTTTCATCCTCATGCAATATGTTTCGATTTCTGCCCAGTGAGTTTCTCCTTTTGTTATCTATGCATTTTTGGTCTGGGCAGAAGAGTGATGTGCAAAGGTGGGGGAACTGTGTGCAATGGCACATCACTGAATATTCAGTCTTCTAGCCAGTATTCATACTTAAAAATCAATATTCAGCCTTGTGATGTTGGAAGAGCTTGGATGAAGTGATGGCCTCTTTAGAGTCTGAAGTAGTTTGGTGGATTCTAATGCTGCTTTGTTATCTTGCATGCAGAAAATCACAGTGGTAAAGAAATTCAGTGTGGCACATTTCTGTGCATTCCCCTTTTGAGAATGCTGGAGACATTTTTTTAAAAGTAGAAAAAGATCACTGCTTCAAGAAAGTTTGTTATAAAACTTTTCCTTAAAAAATTTTTTTTACTAATTTTTTTTTGGCTATAAAGGTTTTATTCCTGGCTTCTTTCTGTCGTTTCTTTCTTCTTAATTTCCAGTTTGAAAAATTGTGTATTACTGTATTGAATCCTCCTCATCATCATTATTCACTAATTTGTGTACCTGTATTTTGTCATACAGTTCTCTCTTTGGATCTGATATTTTGGCAGGGTTCGTACAAATCTTAAAAAGCCCTAAAAAGCCCTGATTTTTGAAGATCCAAAATAAGGCCCCTAAAAAGCCCTAAAAATGAGACCTATGGCCCTGGAGGCCCTAAAAAGCCCTAAAAATGGGAACCATGAGTGGGAGTTTCTGTTGAAATGTAGATTAAACAAATACACAAAATAAAAGTTATGAGAAATGAAAGCAAGAAGGATGTCCAAAGATCGTATTATGACCGATAGAGCCTATCGTCTGCTATTCATGTCGCGCCACCTATTTTGCCAAGGGAGGTAATTTGCCTCCATTGGAAGCGCATATTCGCTTTGCTTTCATCAGTTTTTTTTTACATGCCGAAAACTACCTACCCCTATGGTATGTCCGTAATTTGTTTGGAAAATGATGTTTAACTATGAAACTGCAATCATTAGTTAAAATAATACCAGTTTTCTGTTTACTGCGCTACAGTCCTTCTCTACGAGATTTTTCAATTTTAGCACAGCTGAGCTGTGAATAGAAAGGCCTATTGTTTTCCTGTGCGCGTTTTAAAAAATGGCAGTCAGTGATAGAGTCGTGTGTCAGAATCGAATTGAGGAGATTATCCCACAGATTTCCTGCAGAATGCATACAGAAACAAATCCAATTCATAAGGCAAGTCACAAATGCCTGAATATTACAAATGTACAGGGAAAATACAAATGTTTGAATATTTTCCACCGCTCTATGTGGCTGGTTTAGTTGACTTTACTTTAAAATTTGCAGCTTATTCAGTTATTGGCCGACTTGATCTGAAGATTCTTGTTTTAAAAACAAACAAAGTTTGGGCAGAGGGTGTTGGCATCCTTTTCAAGCCAGTGTTAGGCCTACCTCTCTGTCTGCATTGACCATACGGGACTTGTACATGTATTCATAGTGAAGAGAACTTGCGTCCAGCAGCCGCTCTCTGTGTCTTTCTCAGTTTCTGTCTCTGTCTCTCTCTTTTATGCATGCATGCATGTGCATGCACACACGTGCGTGTGTGTGTTTGAATTCCTGCATGTACGCATGTGTGAGATTGAATTAAAGGAGCAGAATTTGGAAGAGGCACTGTGACTGTGTGAGGGTATTGTTATTACCAGTTCTAGTACCGGGCAACCATCTGTATCTTTGGTAAGGCAAGGAGACTAGTTCACATCAGATGAAGTTTAAGGGATAGTGAATTTGAAGTTTGAGGGATAGTGTCTTTTAAATTCACTTTGCTAGCTGTTTGTGAAAAATATCTTGGAATCAGAGACACTTATTTCAGTTTTCACTTTACTTCGTATTTCAAGACATGGACACTTCCATCACACCATGGATGTTTTACTGTGTGAGGATTTTAATTCATTGTTGTATCTATGAGTGAAAGACATTTTATTCTAGAACTTCACTTGAATTTGTGTCAATAATCAATATCCATCATGCAGTTGTAGACGAGAAGACTTTGCTTACGTGAATTTGAGCTTGGTTTATCAAAGTAAACGTGTACACAGGTTGATAACATACACTTTGATACCCTGAGGCTAGGCCCTAAATTTGGAAATAATGGCCCCTAAAAAGCCCTAAAAAGGCCCTAAATTTTCCCCACCAAGTCTGTATGAACCCTGTTTGGGTGCTTTTGCTGATTGGGGGGTGGGGGGGATTTTGTGAAATGCCCAGAGGCTTTTTTTTTTTTTAAACTATTATTTTTTTTTATGGTAATGTTTTTCTTCTTACTGACCAGGTTAGTTGTATTTAAGGGTGGTTTTATTTTCATTTCTTGATTTATTAAAAAAAAATGATGACAAATAGCTTGGGTTTCCTATTGTAATTTAAAAAAAATTACTTGGTTAAGAAAGAAAAAGTTGACAAATCACTTGGTTTACTAAGTGTAATGTATGATGTTGCCGAACCCAGTCTTCTTTTCAACTGTTTGTCCCAAAGTGGTAATCATGCTACTCTTTGTTCAGCACTGACAACATTGGGAGTGTTGTCATTCGGACCCGAGCCTTGAGAGAGAGGTTTATTATTAGGACCTGAGGACCTGAGAGACAGACTCGCTGGAAAAACTTTTTGTTTCATGGTGTAGCTGTCTTGAGTCCAGAAAAGCGTTATAGTATGCAAATCAGTCTATACCTGGTACTTTTTTTTAAAAAGTTGTTTTAAATTAATGATCACAGGAGACGGCACTTTTTATCAGTTGTCCACTTTATCACTAGGACACATGAAACATAGAATAGAGCACTTTACAGGTTTGATGTAGACAAGACATTCTGGAGAAGTGAACAAACCGTTTTTTTGCATTCCGCAGAAAGCGAACCACTTCTCTTTTGTATTGTTTGCTATGATTGTTCTTGATGTAACTTCCATTGTTACTGCTCAGAATATTGCTCATATTTTACCTTTTTTCCCCTCCCCTTCCCTGTGGATCATTTGTATGACTTGGGAGTGTTTGAATATGTGTCAGTAGTGTGTTGTGAGTATGTGGATGTGTGTTTTCTTTGTTCATTATGAATGCTATGATTTGGGTTGTATTCGTGAGGTAACGTCATGCTCCCTTCTTCCCCCCACCCCCCCCCCCCCTCCTAACCCATGGAGTTTGCATGTGGACATTGATTGACCAATCAAAAGGTGATGCGGGGAAGAGGGGGGGGGGGGTGGTAATCAGACATGTCACCATTGTTTGTTTATATTGATAGAGTATTTTAGGATCACTCTGGCAATGAAGGAGGGAGTGTGCCTTGTTTGTGAATGGTGGATGTAGATCTGTGTTGTCTTGTGAACTTTTCAGGTATGGAGGAGAGAAGTAGAGCAGTAACTGTGTGCTGTCTGTGATCCCAGTTAACTGTTTTTTCCTTTCTTATGATGCTGCGTGAGTTGGTGTGCACCCCACCCCCTGCTAATGTTACCCCTGGAAAAGTTGTCTTGCGATTCCCTGACAAACTTAATCCAGGGAAACGTCTTCATGTGATGCTAGTACGATGTTATTCCAGAAAACGGTTCTTGTGGTCAACCCAGGAAAATGTGATTTTCAGGAAATGCAGTCATGTTATCCTGGGAAAAGTGTCTGGGTGATGCTCTTGTTGTTGTGGTGTTGTCTTTTGGTCTTCTCCCTTGCTCCCTTTGATGGCAAATAAGCAAAACCTGCAAGAAACGATCTATGAGTGGAAAAAATGAGCTTCTCATCTTCCTCCCCACCTTTTTTTCCCTATCAGTTAAATATTTTCAGTTGCTTTCTGTTCCAGGATATCTTTTCATTTCAGAAAAAGGTTGTCGGGAAAAGATTTCCTTATGAACCTTGGGGGAAAAAAAATCCCAGGAGATCTGTTATTATATATCCCAGGAAATGTTTTCATGTGATACAAGGATTATGCTATCCCAGGAAAGAAAAATGTTTTCAGCTGATGCCAGGACTTTTTTTTGTGTGTAACTAATCCTAAGAAATATTTTCATGTGATCCCAGATAAATGTTTGGTGAATCCCAGGAGAAATTGGGAGATCATTTCTTGTCTGTGATTGTATGACATTGACAGTGTCGCCGTCCTTTTTTTCCCCTCTCCTTTTTAAAAAATGATGCTTATACTCTGTAGATGAGCGTAGAGATTATTGTGAGTGTTTTACTGTATTAGATTTTAATACATTTTATTATCTCTTAACTGCTGTATGAGGCGTTGTAATGCCAGTTACCAGTTCTTTTTAATTTAGGGTTTGTCTTAACAAGATGGACTAAAGTTGGGAATACCAGGTTTTTTGTTTCTTTTTTCAAAGCTTGGTTTGATTTTTTTGTCTAGTCAAGCTGATTTTGGTTGTGGATTTTTTCTCCCTGTGTTTTGTTGTATTCTAATGCATTGTGTAAGTAGTTTTATTTTTGTGTAGTACCTACCAGGATTGTTGGGAGAAGTTCTGAATGGCTAAGACATTGGCTAAAATGTCTTAACTTTACCAAAAGATGGGGACACCCCCTCCCCCCCTTCCAGTCAAAATTAGTGAAATATAGCCAATTTATTGTCTCATCCAAATCGGGTATCAGCCAAGGACTTAAAATAGATTTTGAAGATTGGCAATAAAATGTCTGAATCAAGGCTCACAAGGACTTTTCCGTTTGCTCTCGCAATTGTTGTGCAATTTGAAGGAAAGCCGATAAAAATGATGACCAGACTGGTTGTGCTTTGTTTTGGGTTTTTCTTTTCAAAGTTGATCTGCTGTTTTATTGAAATCATTTCTGGTATTTTGAAATAATGACAGTGTTTTGAGGAAAACCAGCCACAGAAGTTATACTTTTTAATTCAACTTAATCATCATTACTGGGCTCAGAAATGATTGCTTTTCTTTTCTCCAAAAACACAGCTCTGTCTGTGAGGTATTTGTATTGGATTTGATATTTTAACTCTGAAGGGATTTTTTTCTCAAAAAATTCAGGTGTTCCCCAGCAATTTTATCTTGTAGATTGTCATTTGAAAGTTTTCTTCCTGGTTTTGAGGTTTTATTTTAGGCCAGGGGAAAGAAATTTTAATTATGCCAATCATCTAATGTCTGTTCCTTGCATGAACGTCCTGATCATTTTTATAATCATTTTTATAAAAATTCCCATATATATATATTCTTGCTGTTTTAATCTGCTAAACTCGCTTCTAACCAGGATGATTTTATTCTTGCGAGCTTCAGGACTGATAAGTTGTATTTTTTACATGCGTATGTATTGTGTAGTTGACCCACCCGAAAGAACAAAGGAAAGATCTCTGTAAGATTTGTAGCAGTGAACTGACTAGAGTAACTTGTTGATTATTGCTGACTTTCTGTTATGTGCCTTAACTGCCCTATTTTTAACATATTTGGCTGTTGAAAGCTAGATGCAATGTCAGTACTGTTCATTCGTATGTAGTCTGTACGTAGTCATGTACTTCAGTTTATTGGGCCAAACAGTTGTACTGATCACTTAAGCTTTGATTTAGTTTTTTTTGTTTTTAAATAATTTGTGCATGTTTGAAGAAAAACAATCTACTTAACAAATGTGTAAGTTATCTGAAATGTCAAGAATTTTTTTATGATTTAAAAAAGAATATCAATCAAAACTTCTTTTTTTAAAAAAAGGTTGGGTTTTTTTGTAAGAAAATATAGAAATGGTTGCTATTACTGATTTTGTTTTTAAACAAAGGTTGTTTTCTTGATATTGATCAGACTTGAAGCCAAACATTGCCTTGCCTTCTTCGCTTTTTTCATTGTTTGAGACTTGCATTGTACACACTTCTTGGGTCACATTTTGAATATTTATTTGCTGAATTTTTTTTTCCCCTAGTCACAACTCGGAGAATCCAAAATTATATAGTTTAATAGTTTAAGGATAGGTTCTATCATACATTGGAAAAGCGAATGTTTTCACTTTGTTTTTCCAATCTATTATTTAAAGGTGGGAGCATTAATAATTCTTGTGGATAGCTAAGCATTTATTTTAAAGGCTGACTTTGTCTGCTATGTGGTAGTGCTACTGCTCCCACTCAGGCTGGTTTTGTCCTACTCTCAGAACCAGCAGTCTGCAGTGGTAGGCAGGTGTGAGGCCTCCACCCAGACAAGGCCCTGCGCTGTTGTTGGTTCACTTCAGTGGTGTTGTGTGGGGCCTGCTCCGATCCAGTATTGGCAGGACAACACCTGTTTTTAGTCTAATGCTGATGATAATGATAGTCAAGTCATGGAGCTTGAGTGAGAGATGCTGGTCCTTCAGTGGTAACCTTAACAATATCCAACAACAAACAGTTGGGCCACATCAACATGCCGACACCTGTTCTCTTCACAGGCATGTCAGTGAAGCAAAAATGAAACAAGTTTATCATGACATCAGAGCAAAAAGAATCATAATGTCATTATCAAGGACAACTTTTTTGTGTTTAATGATGATAATGACGATGATTTGGCAGTCCGTTGCTTAGAAAGTGGAGATATCTGGGCTCTACCCTTCCTTCGCTTGTGCAAACAGGAGGAAGTTTTTGTAGTGTAGATGATACCTGACTGTGCGGTATAGGTCTCTGTGTGATCCCACAGCCTTCGTGGAGGGTGGATCTGTAAAAACAAGAAATGAACTGACGCCATCATATTTTGCGTCTGGCCAGAGAAACCAGTCCGAGTCCAGAAAATCTTACCTCCATACCTCCGACAGAGCATGAACACACGACTCTCCAACTGCTGGAACCACTGCACCAGGGCTGTTCCAGCCTGTCTTTATGTTTCAAACATTCTGGCAACTTGTGGGTCTGATGTGAGGGGGGGGGGGGGTTATGTTTTTTTTTGGGGGGGGGGTGGTTTTTTGTTTCTCTTAGTCAAAATGTTTGCAATATAGCCATCTGAATGGTATTTCAGGAAAAATTATTTTCAATGAAAATGTTTACGGTACATTCCTGTTCATAAATATTTTTCCTTTGCTTTTTTTGTAATTTCATTTGTCTAAAAAAATTTGTAATTTCATTTGTGTAAAATCAGACTTTGGACTAAAACATGGAGATATTTTTTTCCCGTCTTTGTAGCAAAAATGTGTTCACCAGCAAAATGCCTTTGTATGTATAATCTGTTCTGAATTTTTTTGACATTGTTTTGCAGGCTTTAACCTCTATGATTTACTGAGGAAATTTCTTCTCATTTGCAAAGCAGTGAGTCTTTTTTTATTTTTTTATATGATGGTTAAATTCTGATGTATCTTGCAAATTCAGTTATTTTTTATCCCCATTTAAAAAGCATAGGATTGAGTGAGAACAAATTTTGAATCATGTAAGCCTTATTCCATAAGTAAACTATTTTCATTTGAAAATCTTGCCATTTTCTAAGTTTTCCAGATATGCAGAAGCTTAATTTCTTGACATCTGCTTTTTAGTTTTGGGGGAAGGGTGGGGTTGTAAATTAGCTGCATGCCATGCCCTTGAATTATTAGATTTTAGGGGTTTTTTTCTCAATCACCGTGTTTAGTAAGATATTCAATCAGACTGTTCTTTTTCAGAGATTTTTTGTTTGTTTTGTAGTTGTGCCATCTAAGGAAGAAAAAAAAGTAAGCCAAATAATATGATCATCACATTTTTGTGTATTTTGCTTTTAAATATTATTGGTAATATTTCTTCCTTTTTCATAACTTGAGTTTAGTTTTATGAATGTTATTTGACTGTATAGTTACTCAGTTCTGTTTAGTTTTATGAATGTTATTTGACTGTATTGTTACTCAGTACTGTTTCTCACATCTTTGAAGTCTCTCATGATGGGAGCATGACTTACAGATGCTGAGAACAGACGGAGCCTTAGCTGAGAAAGCAGGCTGGACATTAGGCATAGCCTGTATCTACAGAGCAGCACTTTCACCTGATGTGGTCACCAGTCTGGTCTGGTGACATTAGTAACCATCAAATAGATCATTTTAGTCCAGTGTTCATCAGGATTTTGCCTCTGAAGAGGAGGCAGTTTTCCACATTGTAATGCCCAGTTTTAAAATAGAATCCTTTCCCGGAACAAGTGTTGTTTTGCTTGGAGAAAATAATAGTCTTCCAGAAACTATTAGCATTTCAGCATTCAGGTCAATTACTGTGTCTGTCAGCAATTCTTTTTTTTTTTTTAAATAACTGTACTATTTTCATAGGAGAAGCTTTATATGTTGTTTCCTTGTTTTTCTTTTTTTAAATGTATGACTTGGGTTTTATCTCAACAAAATGAATGTCCAGAAGGTTCTGCAACATAGTAAGCATAGCAGAATCAACACTTTCATCATTTGGGATTTTTTTCCATCAATTCTGGCATATTTAAGTCTTATTTTTTAATGATCCCATAAAAAAGAATAGACAAAACCAACAAATCCTTTAACTTTCCTTGCAATATAAAAGAACTGGTGATAAAGTTCATGTGTGTGATTGTTCTTGATAGTCATTTACTATTTTTAAAAAAGAATGAAAAAGGGGGCAAAAAATATAAGGTAATTTTACTGTTCTTTGGACAAGACTTTGGCTTTTGAAACACAGGATCATAGTGAAGATGTAACAGAAGACATATCTTAATTTGTCCTTGCTTTGTTTGTTTTTGCATATCATTGGTTGTGTTTCCTTGTCCAGTTCGTGGGTCCAATATTACAAAGAGGTTATATTACATTTTAACATTTTCTTTTCTCAAGTGAAAATGTATGCAAAATAAATATCAATGCAATCATCTTTGGTGTTGTCTCTGCAAGTGAAAGTGTATACATATATAATGCATGATTTGGGTTGTCTCTGCAAGTGAAAGTGTATTCATACATAATGCATGATTTGGGTTGCAAGTATTCCTGGCACAGAGAGAGTCTTCTTATTCTTGCCAGATATCAGAACAAATTCACATCTTTTCAGTTTGTGTAACATAACAAAAATGAACCCCCCCCCCTAAAAAAAAAAAACCCAACCCAAAACCCACAAACAAAACAAAAAACAAATTGGAAGGAAAGTCCAGATAGTCTGGTACTGTTCTCCTCTCTCAATAAATTCCACCATTACTTACATGAATAGTATTTTGCCAGGGAACTCTAAAGCTAGCTTGCAAACCTGGCCTACAGTGAAGTCTGATCCACCTCGTACTCCTGGGGAAATTCTCTTCTACAAATCAACTTGGTTTACACATCTCAGTATTGAGCTCTCTTTTTTTTCACTCCCTAATCCAATCTGGGGATGGGATGGCTTAGTGGTCAGACCACTCGCTTTCCCCCAGCAGCATCGCTTTCCCCCAGCAGCATCGTGCGTGGTTACCACTTGGATGGGTAACCGTTTGTGCGCCTCAGTAAAGTCCCCCAGCTCAAAATGGGTACCTGCCTCTTTAGGGTCAGGGAAGATATAGCAGTGAGGGAGAGGAGATGGGCGCCGCCCTCAATATGCTGGCCCCTTGAGAAGTTGTGGTCTCTGATGCCTCTCTCCCCTACGACCACATAGGTTATGGGACACCTTTACTTTTAATCCAATCTGGTTTAGGTACATAATTATGTAAAACTGTACCAAAACTGAACAGTTTTCACTGATCAACTTGAATGAAAAGCCCTTTTCATGAGAAAATAACTGAAGTGATATTCCTCAGAAGAGCATGCACCAGAGTAAACTAAGAGGTCAACCATTTTACAATACCCATTTTGATGTCAGGATGTTGTGAGATATGTAACAAGTCGTGCACGATATTATTTTTGTTTGTTTTAACAGCATTTCGCAGATAAAAAATTTTCTCTGAGGCGAGGGTCATCTCTTCCCCCTCTTTATCCATCTGTTATGATGACTTGTGTTTTGTTGAACTGGACTTGCTATGTGAAAATCCAGTTTGTTCTCCAGTATAGTATGTTAATTAGTTAACTCACTATGGAATGATAATCAGCAGTTTCCTTCCTATTAGTGTCTTCAGATGTATAGATCTTTCTTCCTCTGGATTCACACACAACAGAATGCCCTCAAAGGTGCTGTATTCTTTCTTTTCATGCCTGGTCTGCCTGCCATATGGATTGTTACAAGTATTTGTACTCATGGACTACACAAAATACCCAGTCATTTGTATGAAATTTATACCCAACATCATACAAAATATTAACATCCTGGACCTGGAAAACAATGAGTTCTTCACTTCAAGTTCAAATGAAGTTTCACAAGTTCAAAGATAGAGTTTTTCTTTCTCTTCTCATTTTGCTGACAGTATAATTGTATTAGTATTCAATTCAGCAAAAAGAAGACAACGAGCAACAAATCTGCCATCCAGCACAAGCAGAGAGAGGTTAGTGAAGAATCCTTTGAAAGAGAAATACTGTTGGCGACATTACTGCTTTCAACCAGAAGTACAGTGTTAGTCTATACACAGAAGGTGATGAAGCAGGTGTGTGCATTCACCAGACCAACAGCATGCAGTCATGAAAAATAGCAGTGGTTTTATGGTGACCAGCTAACAGCACGTGATACAGCATTTCTGAAATGCGATGTTTTACAAGACTTCAAAATGAACATCCCTCAAGTTTTCTTTGTCACTTCTTTTAACGATTCCACTGTCATGAATAATTTGACAGGATGACACTGTTCATTGTCATTATCTCCCCTTGGAGGACATAACGAGCTTCTAAACATACTTTGTGCCATTAATAATGAAGAAAGCTTGACAAGATCTATACAATTCAACTGATGGTTTTTCAGTTCATTCCTGTGGTTATGCTGGCTTATAGAACTGAGACGATGATAGTAGAGTGAAAATAACTGTAACAGACTCTTCAGAAAACCATCTCTGACAAATTTTCTTTCCTGACCTCTTTGGTGGAATTAGTTATATGTTGCTTCAATGTGACCGAGTGCTTTCCACTTAATGCCCTGAATCCGTTTCAACCACTGTTGCAGAGTCCTGCATGCTAAAACTTGAAAGCCACAATGGCAACACCAATGCTGCAGCAACTGAAGCAGTGATGGACAATTTACCAAAAATGAAAGATGTGTACCCTGAGAAAACACTGGTTGCTGCCTTGATGATCTCAATAAAAAATTTTTTTAATGGAACGACTTTTGTACATGTTCTAGTATTGATACCTATGAAAGGCAGGGGTGATTCAACTCAATACTGACACACTTCACTGCAGCATTTTAAGTTGAAAACTGAGTATCATTAATCAAAAGCGATTTCCAGTCACACAACTGAATAGAACTAATACTAGCTTTGCTTTACATTCCTGAAAAGTGTGTTGATAGATTTCCTATCATACCAAAATGCGAACATGGTGGTGGTGGTTGTTAATAACACCACATAAAAGAAGAGTTATTTCAAAAACAGCACCGAAAGAAGAAAAACACACAAAAAACATGAAGTGAGTTCCATGCAGTTTTAATCAGTGACAAAACCAAAACATACAAAAGCAGGTGTTGTTGAAAACATGAGAAAGTCAAGACAGCCCAGATGTTGTCAGAGGAAGAAGAAGAAGAAGAGCAATGCAGGCCAATCACAGAAGAGGTGACAAACATGGTGGCAGGCGGGCGGGCAGACAGGCAGGCCCTCTGTACAATCAGCAGGGAAACAGTCACAGACAAGCTTGGTGAAGTCGCACATGACATTAAACCTGGCAGGCAGGACAACGACTCCACTGTCCATGGAATTACCCAAACCATGTCCACATCATGACTTTGCCAATTGCTTAAAAAAAAAAAAATTTAAACAGGGAAGGGTGGATGAAGGGGGCTGTTGGATGGAGGGGGCTGTTTCATAGAGTATCGCTTCCAAGTTGGAAGCTTAGGAACTGAAAGTGCAACTAACGTAACATAACAGCACTTGAACAAAGCATGTAGCTGCATATATTTCACAATATTATGGTAAAAGTAACATTTTCAGGACTACTTACAAATCTGACAAGAAAACAATTTAAAAACAACCCCTTCCCTCTCCAAAATCTTCAAAGCTTACTTACGCATGCAATGATAGAAACGGAGCAATGTGACAATTACTCATATGGTACATGTGTGCACACATATAAAACTGACCCAACAAATTCTGCTTAAACACTTTGATGACATGTGGGACATTCACCAAGACGTTACAACTGAATAATCACAAAGTTCGAATGTACTCTTCAAGTGAACATTTAAAAACATGCCCCAAAGCAGGATTAAAAAAAAAAAGGATAGATACAGTATTAAAAAATGTATGGTAATTCATGAATAGCTACATGAAGAAACTACTAACACTCCCTTTTCTTTATCATACAGACTTACTTTTGAGAATGCATTTACTTATAACATTTTTTTCCCAGAAGTCTCATGGGCATTCTCACTAGTTATCTTCCATCATAACATCTTCAGATGTTGAGAATTTCAGAGTGAATGGAGATGAGAAAGTACTAGAACTGATAGCTGGGAAGAATGACTACACACTGCCACAGGGAACTTTAGTGTGATCTTACTTAGGACAAGCAGCTGAGACATTAACAATCACACTGACAGGGCAGGTATGGAATCTTCAGGTTAGCCACCAACAGCGTGACTTTACTATAATTGGTTATTTATCTATGGACAGCCCAAAATTATTGCTAAAAGGTTTCAGCACTTTCATAAATTAAAGCAACAAAGGACTGACTAAAATGCATAATCCATATATGAAAGAGAGAGAAAGAGTTCAACTGTTTCCTATAGAGAAGCATGCAGCACTCCTGGTTATTGTTAGCCTTGATGGTGATATGGATAGTCCTTAGAGTTGACTGGGTTATAAACATCAACATGTATGTAGCACCGTTTCTAAGATGTATGACAAAATCATATTCCTAACAATCTTCATGGGTAAATGCAACATATTCCTGATAATCCGTAATGAAAAAGATGATCTTTTATTCACCAGTATGCAGGTAGGAAATCTTCACAAAACAGTCACTACACTTATCTAGTTCTTCAATACAGTCACTACCTCTACCTACTGTCATGCCATCACCCGTTCGCAGATTTACCCATGACCTTTCGTCACCCAAACCAATATATACACACACTGCAACAGAAAATATCCATACATATCTGATTCAGAAAATGTCAGTGCACACACAACTGACAACAATCACATTATCTTGTAACACAAATGAGAACATGTCTACCTTAAACAGTTGTTTTTTTTAAAAAGAAGAAAAAAGAAATGATAAAACCCAAACATCTCAACAGTGACAAGAGAAAGGAATTTGTTCAGCAAAGACTGGTTTCATCACAACACAAGAAAAAACATAACTGTATTCTCAATGCTTTCTTACTAGATGGTCGGTCACAACCTCAGCTTTTGAGCTGCCCCTAAAATGGTCATGAAAAAACTGATCAATGAAGAATACTGTCAGTTTTCACTTCCATAGCAGCCTTGTACTCTTCTTTTGTCCATTAAAACATCAAACTTTTATTGAATGGACCCTTACCATACTGATGATTCCATGATTTCAATGAATCAAGTTTTCTTAGATGATCTTTTTCTTACCGGTGGTTTTTTTCCCCTCTTTTTTAGCTAGTAAATGGACTAACATCATAGTCCTTAAGACTCAAAAGTTTTAATTTTGCAAAACGATCCTTCATCCCATGTAGATAGATCTTCATGTTCTTTTAAAAGAAGGGAGATTTTGAGATTGTTTTTTAACAGTAATAAATAATTATGCAGAAAACTTTGCCAAGACTTCGTTTTGCTCTAAAACTAGTATAATAAATAAAATTGTAAAAGAAATTTTTTTTTCCCTGTATCTGCACTCTTCAAGCATCTCTAAACACTTCTAACAAAACACTGTATTTGATAACTCATTCTAGTGTAATTTTTCTGTTTACAGCTCTGAATTAGTGAAATAACCCAAAATATACATTATTCTCTAAAATAAAGTGGTCATCCTTTTCTTTTTTTCTTCAGCTTACCGGGATTAACTTTGAGGCATAAGTAAATATGCCACTGCTCCTAGCCCGGCTAGGTTATTGGCTCAGGTAAGAGCAGACCCTACTGCTTTTCACAACCGCGAACATCAAACAATTGTCTTGTGACTTTCACATTTTAGATACTTTTCAAACCTCCCCTCCAACAACACAATAAAATTATTCTAGGTTAAAAATAATTACTATCACAAGAAACCATTGTGAAAGATCACATTTACAGGATACTCACAATACAGATTGACAGAGATCATAATAAAAGAGGACATAAATCTTCTCCTTAATAGTTCTGTATGACACATTCAAGTTTAAGAAAAACCTAGATTAATATCAGAGAGCTTATCAAATACTTGTAAAAAAAAAGTTATTACAGAAAAGTCTTGAATACATTAAAGAACAAATGAGCAATACTGACTTGTTTATCACTTGCAATATGCACAAGATGAATACATACATTAAATGAGAATGAACAAAAGATGATGTGAGGACTACATGACATAACGCATTGATCGATAGAATTTTAAAATCTGATTATATTCGCAATTTGGGGGAGAGCACCAATCATGTAATGAATAGGGCTTCAGTCTCACAATTTTATTTAATATCTTGATTATTTTGATGTCATTAGATTTTCCCCTTATTTTCTTGAACATATAATCTCCTCTGTGTGTGTGTGTGTGTGTGTGTGTGTGTGTGTATGAATCCATGAACTAGAGAGCGACTGCACAGCACAGCACAGAGTTGCTTTTACAGCCACATATTGTGCTATAGAAGTAAGAACGACTGCTGTCACACTCTCTGATCAAACACTGTAGCTGCCCAACTATCATGTCTCTGCAGAAAGGAATCTTACGCCGGTATCTACACGACAACAACAAAATAATTAATATACAGCTCTATGAATCTTATCTGCACCTGATACCTGATGCAACAACAATGTCAATAGCAACAATAAAAATAAACAAAAAGAACTATATGCATCCTATCTCATACCTGACATAACAGCAGAAATAAATAAACAAATAAATTAATTAATTAATTAATATAATAAAAATAAATCACTTCTTTAAATACTTCAATTGAGTTTCATGACTCCCTAAAGCTGATAGTGATACACAAAATTATATGTTTATGTAGTATTGTACTTCCTTGAAATGATCAGCCTGAACATTTTTAATACAAATTTTTGACATGAAAATTCTGCATGAGTTTTGAAAATGTGATCAAATACAAAAAGTTCTACATCTTTTAAAAAAAATCTAAAATGACATCCCTGTCAAGTCCACAAAATGTTTTAAGGTCTCAGGCTGTTAAAACTACCACAGTCTTAAAAGTTCTTGACTAATTTACAGACGATTTCATACATTACAGAACCTGTGGATCTATCGACCTATACACAAACACAGTATGTCTCTTGGAATTTTTTCTTCTTTTGTCATACTGACTTAAGTTCGATCCACAGTAGTTTATGATAGTATATATGTATATAGCATACAATAAAATTCAGTACTTGGTGTACAAAATGTCAATCCTGGCAGTACTATTCAATTTAAGTTATCTTTCTAAAATGCTTTTTTTTTTCCAAAATGTTTAAAACCAAGACTGGTTAGCTGAAAGAAATGCTTATTTTGTCAATAAGGGTCCAGTATATTTGAAGAAGTTTCTATAAAGTTACAATCAAGTTTAAAACTAGGATACAAATAAAACATTCCAACAAATCAACACAAATAAAACAAGTCATACTTTTCACGGTCATACCTATGGTCACAAATAAAATGGGCAAAGACTACAAATAAATACATGAACAAATCACAGAGAAGAAAAAATACAATGCAGACAAAACACATGACAAAACTGTTCTATGTTTTGTAATTGGACTATAAGTATGATGCACAATTTATCGTGCCAATCAGAATGGCTGAACCATCTTTACTCTGAAATAGTACCCTCTTTTAAGTTTATAATGTATCCCTACCAAGCCCTTCTGCTATGAACAATGCACATTTGCACCTTTTACATACTCCATGGCAAAATTGAAAAAATTCCTTTTAAAAAGAAAAAAATTTTTCTTTAAAGTAAAGAAATCTATGAAGCTTGAGCACATACTGTGTGGTCATATCAATATATTGTTAATTAAAAATTTATCAAGATGTTTTGTAGGTCCCCTAGCAATACATCTCTTTGAAATGCAGGTCTATGTGTTTTTCTTTTTAAAGAAAATAAATAATAGCAGACATTGTAAGCAGGCCTCATAACTTTCAGGAAACAAAATGTAACTGTCACCACCCACTAAAAAATCTAAATGATTGAATCCAATGCTCCTTTTCAAGAAAATAAAATGAATATTAATTCAAACATTTAATAAATAAATTTACAGTGTCACCATAAAGAAAAAGCCAAATGATTATATTATAGATGTACTATCTCCCCATCTTTCTCTTTTAATTTTCTTTTTTAATCTCCCGAGTGCCCATGGATGTTATGGCCGTCTTAAAACCTAGTCATGGTATACCATGGCGTTTTAAACATAGTTGATGCTTTTCTCTTTCTTAAATGATACAGCTTTCACACACACACACACAAACACACATACACCTAGAATAAATTTATGAAGATTAAAAAATTTGAATCTGATTCAGAAGAAAAGTACTGGTAAAAACTCCTGCTCACCCTCTCCCTTTTTTATACTTTCTCCACCACTTAAGATCCCCAAAATGCCATCCTTTAATGAACACTTCAAGATCTGATATGCCCACACATTCTTTTTGCACGGACAAATATCCAGTTCCACAAACATTACTCTCTCTCTCTCTCTCTCTCTCTCTCTCTCTCTCTCTCTCTCTCAAAACCAACAGCAACAACCAAACAAACCAACCCCCAAACACAACAAAACAAAACCACACACATCAACATTTTCCCCTGTTCATAACAGAAATGTATTAATCACTCAAAGAGAAGAAGACTTGTTAATGTAGCAGCACAAAGAAGATAGTCTGTCTGTGTGCCAAGTGCCAAAGCAGAAGCTGATTTTGAAAACAAGTGTAACACTGTCGACTTAAAAAAAATAAGAACCTTTTAACAACACGTTCATGGCTGTTTAACAATGCCCATTTGTTTAAAAAAAACCCAAAAAACCCAAGATGTATGCAAGTTTTCAACACACCTAACGATAGCAGTAATTTCCACCTTTTTTGTGTGTGTCCTTTCACCCCTCCCCCCACTCTCTCAGTCTTGTGTAAGAAGCATTTGATGTGCTGCACCAGAACAGTGTTGGGAGAAAAAGCAAGATGATGACAATGCAGCCAATGGGTTCCCTGAAGCAGTGTGGGGTACAGACAAGAAAATATATATATATATCATATAGTAATGCACATACATGTATGTATTGATCAGATTAATTGGTAATTATAATGAGTACATTTCAGACACAAGTCACGAAAAAAAAAAAGTACAAACCCCTGTACACACTTGGTCAGTGGCCAATAGAAGCGGACATGAATGAACATCACAACACAGGTCTCTTGCAGGCTCCCATGTTTAGCTGACAGAAGACGTAGGTACCCTTACCACATGTATGTCTTTCTTCACTGGTCGCCAGCTGACTGAAAGCTGTGGTTTCATTGGACGATAATTGTAATCCACGGTTTGTACACACAGGAGAATGGACAAACATTTAAAACTGAACCTTTTTTTACAACAAATTATTTATCTTTCCTACTTACGCACACATGTTCAAACATCCTTTTTGTCCCAATTCAAAGTATTCATAAAATTCTTTCTCTTTCTCTCACACACATGCTCATGTTTCTGAATTCAACCCACACTCTGTATTGCAACGTTCAATCTACAGGTTCAATTTCAGCCTTAAGCCCACCAGCCTGGACAGTACAAAAATGTAAGTGTGCAGAACTATATTTACAAGACAAACAGTGAGTCTGTTTTAAATAGGACATATGAACACAGGCAGTGTGCAAGAGAGAGAGAGGGAAGGGGGGGGGAAGAGAAGAGATATAGTACCAAGACTCATCTGTTGTTATAGATCTCCTAAGCCACTTTTATTCATCGTCACCTTGTATAGACTCAAAAAAACACTGCATGTAAAGGAGGGTGAGGGAAAGTGCAGCAGTACAGAAAGACAAGACAACCGGACTGTGGCCCACAGTTATTCTGGCACGATGGGTCACACTGATCACCTTGTGGAATTGAACACACCCTGTTCTTACACTGCGACAGTGTCAGGACTACATAGGCTCCTACTGAAAGCAACCTACATGGCATAAAGAGGGGTCCATTTTTAAGACACAGCTGCAACGTCATTTTGGGTAACAATAATGATGAGTTCACAGTCACCTCATTGCAAGTTTTCACCAAAGTGACCAATGAAGCCCTTACAACAAATCTGCTGCAGCCCACAGAAAATGCAAATAAAAAGATGCGCATCACAGAAACTGCAGCCTGTCTATCCCCCTATCCACAAACACTCCAGCTTCTGTGGATTTTCCTCAGAGCCGAAAAGAAATGTGCACATGACTATCATCAAAGACAATGTACTATTACCCATCAGTACAGCTTGGCAGCAAAAAGTCTGAATAAATGAAATCTAAACCCCCCCTCCAGCCTACTACTCAATTTCTACCTGCTCTTCCTTCCTTTAGAAAACTGATTTCTATTCAGGCTGATGGTCAATTTTTCAATGTCAATACCAAGACAACTCAAAGATCACTTACTGAACAAACTGATGAATGCTTTGAATAGAATGGCCTTGCTTTCCACAAAGAAACAGGCTTCTTAAAAATAGGGAAATTGTCTATCTTGTTTGTTAAACATACATGTTAACAAGCTATCAACTGATTCTAACTGACTTTTCAACAGACCGAGTTCAGTTGATCTAATCATAGAGGAGACACTTGTTAGAGTGGGGATGAAGAAAGGGACCTCTCTTGTCTGCAGCATAACAGCGGACAACCATTCCTTTACTAAGGAGACAAACTGTAAAAAAAAAAAGCCAAGGGGCTGGCCAATAACAAATATATACATGTACACTAATCATTTCAACATGAGACAAAACCACAAGCTTTTAAATTGTTAGTGTAGTACGCTCAGAAAAAAAACACCCTTCAGTTTTTGCCAGAGTACATCACGCTTTTTCAATCACAAACTTTCAGTTCCACTAGAAAGACGTTCTTTTAGAAAGATGTTTTAAAATATATTTATAAATATATCTACTACCTCAACTTTAAGATGCCAATATTTTTTACTGGTTAGACACATATTTTCAGAAGCTGCCATATAAATTAACATAAACTCTTTATCTTCAAAAAGATATAAAAATGAAACCTTACAAACTGAAGACCTGTATGAATGATTGATCAATGAAAGTGCTAAAAAGAAAAAAGAAAAACCATCAGATTTTAGACAGAAAAAAAGCCTTCAATTTGAATAAATGGTGATAACTTTTTAGAAACAAAAAGTGCTTCATGATTATCAGGGTCTCTTACAATATTAAGCCTTAGCCATATCATCTGATCCCATGAGTGGAAAGCAAGTTTCAGAGCAACAGACTGTATACAATGATTCAAATAGGTGGCACATTTTAAGAATCTACATTTCCCATGTAATATTGAGATCTTATATTATGTACAGACACCTATAAAAAAAATGTTTTAAAAGAAGAAAAGAATTGGCTACTGGCCTTATTGTTTACCCTTTCTCAAGCGAGACTGTTTCACTGACTGCCATTTTGTAAACACTGTGCAGCAGACAGAAGAAAGAAAGGCCATTCACAGCACAGCTGTGCCAAAAATCAAATCAAATCTCATAGACAGTAGCGGAGCAAACAGTAAACTCATGTTTTTGATATAGTGAAAAAATCGTAGTTTTCAATTCATGACCATAATTCTGTAGTTTTACTTTATTTTCTGTAAAAACTAAGGACAATTGTAAAGAAAAGCAGCCCTGCTTGAAGTACAGATATGTAATACATAGTACCAATCACCAGGTGAACACTGCAAAACTACTTGGCACCTAACTTTGCATTAGTCACAGCCTATGATCATCCAGTAAAGGAACACCATGGATCCAGAAATTAAAAAAACCCCAAAAAACCTCTGTCATCAAACTGGAGAAGTATGAAGTCCATTCCTAACACATAATGTAGATCTATCTATCTATGTGAAACAACTTCACTGGAGACAAGAAAGAAGCCCTTCTGAACATTTTCCATTATCCTTTCCCTGCCCTAGTGGGCAAGTCTTACTGCACATGAAACAGCCAGAACTCTCTACCATACGAGTGAATGGTCATGAATCTCAAATGATGATGATTAAACATGCCCCACAGATTCTGTCTGTTCCTGTCACTTATTTCAGCCTTGGGGGGAAAATCTCCACACTTTTGGCATTCTGGTAGATCTGTTGTAGCTACTCTCCCCTCCTTACAGACACGTGTCTGATGCAACTTATCTGGGGTTTTGCTGTTGTGTTGTGTTGTTTTGTTTTAGATGTAGCAAGCCAGTCTTTTTCTTTCTGTAACTTTCTTTTTGACGGGCTATGAAATTGAAATCTGATTTTGAACAATCGGGCAGTCCAAGATGGAGATTGAAAAAAAAAAAAAAGTTAACAGTGACAATATGGTGTTTTGTCATAAACACACGAGTAACCACAGCTATGAATTTACAAATGAAATAAGTTATATAACCCAAAGTCAAGAGGTGTTTTTCCTGTCAAATTTAGTCAAACATATTTTATTATACATCCCCCATCCCCTGTTTAAAATTCTCCCTCTTATTCAAATTTGTGGAACACTTCACTTTAAACAGACATAATATATAGTTTCCCTCCCTCAAACTACAAGCAAACACAACCTACTTTTATTCTTGATAAAGTTAACAATAAGTCTACAGATACATCATAAAATATTTCCGGGTCTGTGATATTCTCTGATGATAGGACAGTTCCCAGCACTTCTGACCATGGGCAGTCTTCATCAGCTTCAAGTGCTGGGGGAAGAAAACATCTGGACAAAGATCTAGCAGCACAGACGAAGCTGCTGTCATTGATCACCCACCACTCCATCAAAACACTGATGGCATCAAGGTGTCGCCCAATCAGATGGGCAGGTGCAGCAGACTCCAGGGATATCCACAATCTGGTGATGCTATTCCACCTGACTCCCTCCCTACTCACACAACCACTGGCTCCTCAGGGGTGCCTCCTCTATGCATGCACAGCCAGGCAGTTTCTTCTTTCTGTACAGGCCAGGTGGTTCATCACCACAAAACTCAAACCAGCTTTGAACAATTCCACAACAGTTGGTGTTAGGACAGCCTGTGTCACAGCCAGAGGCCTTACAGCTTGCAACACTCTTCCCACTCTGTTTCCACTTTAAGCTCCATGGTTCGGGCACAGAGTCCTAACAGCTCACAGAATGGAGTGGAGACGGGAGCTCCATATCCAACCAGCTCCTGGCAAGGCTTGCTGTGACAGCCTCTCCCACACGAAAGGAACTCTTGTCTCATCTGGCTATCCACCACCCCTCCCCCCATTCCACTGGCCATGGTGACGTTGAAAACCTACAGGCGACTGTTGCAAGTGTTCCACAGAACCAGGACACAACTGAACTTCTCCCCTTCTCTAAGGCTCCATGTCTAGCCGCAGCCCGCCTCATAACTGCACCTCAAACTGTTTGACCTGCTTCCCGGAGAACGTGTTGGGTTTGTTGACGGCCTTGGCGGCCCAGGCCACGTCGAAAGGATCCACCCCTTGAGATCCCCCGGCCCCTCCGGCCGTGGTGGTGGCTGCAGCTTGTGGCCAGGAGGAGTTGGCGGCTCCGTTGTGTTGCTGGAAGCTGGCCCCACCCTGCCTGGCCATGGACAACAGGGTGGGTTTCTGCCCTGCCGATGACTGCTGCTGATGCCCCCAGGATCTGCTGGGCATGGACAGCTCCCCGGTGTCTATGGAATGGCTGCGGTTGTGCTGCAAGGCCTGTATTCGCTGCTGGTGCTGCACATGGGTGGGGGCAGCGCCGGCTGAGGCGTAGCTGGCGGCTGGAGATCCGTTATGAGCGTTGGACACGAAAGGGTTGCTGGGACTGGCCTGACCGGGCGGCTGGTGGGAGGAGGAGGAGGCGGGGGGAATGGTGGCCATGGTGGGGTCTGGAACACGGCTGTCGGCACTGGGATTGGCCCACGGGTTGGTGCCAGGCACCTGCGAGTTGTTTTGGGAGCCAGGCATGATGGCTGAAATCACACACACACACAGAGGAATAGGTTACATCTGATTCATGCGAGTATGTCTGATTGGTAATTGTTTTCTCTCTCTCTCTTGTTTTGATTTGTTAATTATTTTATTACAGTGACTGCTGAGATGGGTTCAAAGCACAATTGACTAAAACCAGCCTATTCAATGAAATTCTTAAATGCGTGTACACACACACACACTGCCTACAATTACACACCAAAAACACAACAGCCATAATGACGATCACACCAACCACACCACCACCGCTGACACCACCACCACCAACAGCCTGCACGACTCACTGTGGGAGGCGGGGGAGGTGTGTTGTCGCGTCAGCACGTGCTGCTGCTGCTGCTGCTGGCTGAGGGAGGAGGGCAGGGGCATGGAGGCCTGGTGCATCAGCTGGGCCCCAGTGGAGGAGCTGCTCACCTGCCCGTGGATGGGCCCCCCGGCCCCACCCCGCCCAAAGTGGGAAAATGGGTCTTCTGAGGACATGGCGCTCAGACCCTGGGTCAGCTGTTGGCACATCATGGCGATGGAGTCCTCGTGTTCCGGAGACACCTCCTGGATGGTCTCCCCTACCGCTGTGGACATCAACACAGCGTCACTACTATGCAAGTTTGAGTCTTTTCCATTAAAAAAAAAAAAAAATCAGTTTGCTTTATTCATATGTTGCCTTTCGTAATGTCCAAAGATGATCAAGAGATTAAGAAATATTACAAATATGAATACTAAGCACTGCATATAAAATCGTATGACATAACAAAAATGATTCCATTTCAAGATCCAAGCAAATCTCAGCACCGTACCAAATTTAAAGTCTCTCCAAATCCAGCCTCCTGATACATCAAGACTTCATTTCTCTCTCACACATGTTTTCAATTTTTGTTTCTGCAGGCAACTGTATGTTCCACTTTAATCCTTTTATGCAGAAACTACAATTTACAAAGAGGGGAGAAAATTATGCAAGTGACAACTGGCGAGAAATCGTAACCTATTTCACACTTACTTACTTCTACGGCAAAGTGAAAGAAACTTTCAGTCACGGGCAAAGTCGAAGAAATGTGTACTATATTTAAAGAAGAGCTTCTAGGGCAAAGCAAAAGCAAACTTTCACAATCTGTATGATGTACTTCTCTTATAATACTCATACAAGCATTGCTTGTTGCGCTCATTTCATGAACTGGTGCTACACTGTTCTGAATGAATAAAATTTTGTTCAAACCATGTACTTCTCCAAAGAATTATCATCTTCCTGTAGCTACCTACCTCCATTGCCATTCTGAGGTGGGGACTCCAAAACAGCATTCTGGCGCTGCAGGGTGGAAGGTAGCTCGTTAAGGCGTAGCGAAAGCGTCCGCTTGAACGGCGATGAAACCTCCTGCAGTTTCTCAAATCCCCGAAACGATCCTTGGCGCTGGAGAGCAGTAGCAGAAGCGTGTGGTCGCTGGACCGCGAAAGGGTTTTCGATTTTCTTCACTGGAACTGGTTCCACTGCAAAACACGGGGAACTGGATAGTGTCACGAATCCTTGCTACTTATCATACTGTCAGTTGCTAAGCCAAAAGTAAGATTTTTTTTTCTTTTCTTTAAATAAACTTTGCTTTTCTTTGAGTAAAGCAATTTATGAAATAATCATAGAACAATCTTTCTTTTTTTTTTTAAATCCAATGATCAGAATGTTCATATCTAAAAAAACAAAACAAAACCAACCCAACAACAACAAAATAAGTGATAGAAAAACAAGATATTTTCAGAAGCAGTAAATTTATCGTACCGAAAGAATCTCCCAAAATTTCACTTGGGAGTTTAATTTTAATCTGTGCTTGAACCCCTTAAAAACCAGTAAAACAGAAGACACCGTTTCAAATGTAACCCCTCCCAAAAAAACCTGCCACCTCCCTCCCTCTCTCCATTCCTCCCTCCCTCTCTTGGATTCAGCTGCACTGACCAGCAACAATGGCGCTCTGTGGATCCACAATGCGCTCCGTCAGGGTGGTCTGTCGGAAAGAGCCGGTGCGGGTGAAGCTGGTTCGATCCTGGTTGTAGGTGACATACACCCCTTTCTCCTTGTCCCTCTTCTGATTCTTCTCCACACAGACAGCAAACGCACAGCCGACGGCATGACTCAGTCGCTCCCCCTGTGGTGTCCGGTCGGTGCAGACGATTCCGAGGCATCGCACAGGCGTAATTTCCACATGCACACACAGAAGACAAGGGCACCAACTCCCCATATACATATCCAGTCAAGCAACATTGGAGGTGTATCAGTTTACATTCATTAACAAAACCAGGAAATGAAGCCATGCTTATATATATATATATATATATATATATATATATATATATATATATATATATATAATATATATATATATATAATATACATATATATATATATGTATATATTATATATATATATATGCATTACAAATTATCAATATAAATACATTAGGCTTGCTTTGAGTTGAATCGATATAGTAGTAAATGAGTTAATGAGGAAGGGGGTGGCATAGTAAGAGAGAGAGAGGGGGGGGGGGGGGGGGGGGGGGGGGAAGAAACAGAGAGAGTGAGAGAGAGAGAGGGGTGGTGGAAAAATAAAAAGGACAGTAACTGGGAGTACATTACACACTTACTCTAATCTTTTCCTATCTATGACATATAAAAACACCCACACCTGTTTATCTAACCTTAATCAGTTAACATAATTCCCCATGACACGAGCTATCTAGTTTAAAAGAAGGAACAATTCATACTAATCTTCCTTCTTTAAAACTTCTTACTTATCACTATCTTGTTTTGACTCCCATCAGAATCTCTTATCAAAAGCATTCATGATACATAGCAGCTATTGCTACAAATTGTAGAGTCCAAAAATTGTAAATATTTATATTTCTGACCAAAATGGAAAAAATCAATATACTATAAACTACTGTCATTTTTGTTGTTTTTTTTAATCTAGGCAAAAGGTTTTCTGCATCTCTTCACTGAACACAGAAAAAAAAAGAGAAAATTACACAAAGAGACAGTTACAACAGTCAGTTATCACTATCACTGCAAATATTCAGACTCAACTGTCTGTCTATGATGATGCCACCACTAACAGTTAATGCTAATACATCGCTTTCACATACATTGCCAATCCACTTTGAAGCAGACTTGAACTTTTATTTCTAAATCAAAATGTATTTAATGAAACTAAAATGCAGCATCTTGCCAGAAAAATGCATCAAACAGACAATATGCTTTGGCACAGAAACCAACAACTGAACTACACTGAAACTGTTATTACACAGAAAGCACGAACTATAAACACAGTCTACTGTAAACTATTTCATAATGTGATATATATAATCCATGCAAGAGCGCTAAAACTACAGCTGGGTAGGCTTACAGACTGACAAAAATGTGTAGGAAGAAGAGCATGAGAGGTGATATGCCACTATTAAGCCAAGCAAAGAGAGATGCAAAAGATACAACAGATTATTATCATAGAGTTGTGAACTGCTAAACTTATCCCCAAATTTTCACATGTTTGTACTACCTTTCTTTCTCCTTCTTCTTCTTTTTTTTTCTTTTTTTTTTTTTTTTTTTTTTTTTTTTTGGGGGGGGGGGGTCAGTAAATGAGAAAACAATACTACTCTGTTGTCTCTAAGAGAAGTTCCTTCATAAGACAGACCTTACCTCAAGGATGTCACGTAAAAATGGGAACACAATGTAGATGTACAACACAGATTATTCCTATAGTTTCATTAACACGCTTTTGGTTCAAGTTCTTTTTTTCTATATAATATGTATCACTCCAGAACAGCACAAAATAAACCTCTTTTCACAGTCATGCTACAATTGCAAGCATTTAGAGCAACAGATTCCCAAAGTAAATTCATTTTCACTTGCTTTGTCCTTTCCTGGCTGAAATAAACAGCAAGCCATTTGTTGTGCTGTCCCTTTTCTAGTCATTCCTATCTTTTTCAGCTTTTTACTCACTCACTCACTCACACACACACACACACACACACACACACACACACACACACACACACACACACACACACACACACACACACAAACCACACAAATGACATTTACAGGTGCTCTCAACCTTAAGTACCACAGATAGGACAGTGGGCAGAAAAATGATCATCCCAAACAGAGCAATTCTCTCTTTGTTCTTTGTAGTCAAGGCATTTTCTGGCCCCACTTCCCCAAATCACACGTCCATCCTTTACTTCACAGAAGGCGGTTATGATGGCTTTCTCTGATGACATTTTCAGCAAAAGGACAAAGCAACATTTAAAGACCTTATCTAACTGCGCAGAAGGAAGAAAACAACGGACATATTGCATACACTACAAGGGCTGAAGTTATTATCTAAATGCTGCTTTAAGATGCAGCCCACCACAAAGTTGTTATGACATTAAAATCATGAAGTTTTTTTTGCCGTCTACTGTAGACATTCTCATGTCTTACAAATTCCATCTCTGCTTTCTTAACAAGTTTGAAATATACTTTCAAACAGAGTCGTTCTTCTGTGGGTTTGACCACTAAATTTGCTGCAGACGATATGTTTCTTTATCTTGACAGGAACTTTCCTTTAAAACTTAACACTCCCCACAAAACCCCAAGATTTCAATACCAACCTATCTGAAACCTCCCCTTCTTTAAACAGACTTGCTAAGAAAATACCTGTGTTATAATGACATTGGTCATCCAAATTCTGTAGAAGACAGGTTGTGTATGACTTAATGATTTCACTTTGACTTTGCACTGAACCTGACCCTACTAAGAGTGAGCGTCTTGCGCAACATTCCTCATCATTTTCAATAAATTAAAAACATCCCCTGATTGAAACACGCAATCTTGACAAGAAAAAAACAAGTCCCCTAATTGAACAGGCAAGCAACCCAGCAAGTGGGATCGATGGAAATCAATCTCATATATAAGC
Organism: Rapana venosa; assembly: GCA_028751875.1. Taxonomy (NCBI): domain Eukaryota; kingdom Metazoa; phylum Mollusca; class Gastropoda; order Neogastropoda; family Muricidae; genus Rapana; species Rapana venosa. Next base: position 75,745,780 of record CM054138.1, on the reverse strand, counting down.
ATGTGCTCCCATTTTCCACGGGTGTTTGTGCAAAAAATATTTACTCTGTGCATGCTGAGAGAGAGCAACAGAAAGAGAGAGAGTGTGTGTGGTGTGTGTGTGTGGTGTGTGTGTGTGTGTGTGTGTGTGTGTGTGTGTGTGTGTGTGTGTGTGTGTGTTTTGCCTGGGTATGGGGAAATATCAGTGTACCAGCAGGAGGTGGAATGGACAGTGACGGAGGAGGTGGTGGAGTAACCGGGCAGATATCTGGGTGAATCTTTGGGTTGCCGGGCATGTCAGGATTTCTTCTTCTTCCAAGTTTAACTGGTTTTTTATGTCCCATACTGTACAGTATACAGAATTCAGCATTTAAGACTTTTGGACTACACAGTATAAGTTATAGATTATGGTCATTTGTTAACTTATCTTCTACAAAAGCAGAAAAGACTTCAGTAAAAAGAAAAAATGGAAATAAGCAACTTTTATACTATAAAACTTTGTACAGGAAAAATCAAATATCCCAGAATTGCTTATTTGATTTCATAAAGATAAGGTCCTAAGACACTGTCCCTCAAACATACTAGCAAACATCAACATTTATGAGAAAAGAACATACACACACACACACACACTCCATCTTTTTTTCTCTTTAAATGCAGCTACCGTAAAACCCAGTGGCATGACACTGGAGTCCTCTGAACAACTTTCTTTGCTACACATAACAGAGACTTGGAGACATTAAAACATATTTCACCCAAGCATTCCATAGTGTAGCAAGCATTACCATAGAAATATCTAATCTATGAAAATAAAAGAGGTTGCAGCAAATTAAGTTTTTTGATGAATAAAAAACAAACAAACAAACAAAAAGAAAGAAAGAAATTGTGCTTGTGGCTGATGAAATGAAGAAGAAAGACTATTATAGCACCACTGAAATAGAAACCATCCAGTAATAGCAAGTTACACAGCAATCTTATCTGATATGTGGCACACACCCACATACACACCCACCAAAATATGATCCACCAATTACACAACAGGAATAAGTGACCATGTATGTGCAACATGTCCACAAATGTTGTGCATATATAACACAAGTCAAAACTAAAGATGCCACTATAGCAAAAATAAATAAAGAGGCCACAGCAATGTATGTTAAACTCACTCAACATATATTAAGCATGCAACATCAAAATTAATCTAGTTTAGAGACTACCCCCCACCCCGAAAAAATTAAAGATGAATAAATTTGCTAATATTGATGACAGCAGAACATTTTGACCACATTCAACTTTGTAACAAATTGACCTCAATCCAACTCCTGGGTTTTTTTTTTTTAATTAATGTTTTTAAATCGACCCCTTTCAGAAGATTTGTTCTTAGCTTACACCAAGGTGGAATCTGTTTTCTCAACATTTGAAGGGGAAAAAAGATGGTTACCAGTGTTGTAATATTCCACATAATATAAAACGAATCCATAAAACTCATTAATGCATCTCGCTTCAACCCCCATAACACTGCACTCTTTTGTTAAAGACAATTCTGAAGAAAGGACAAGTCCTGATACTTGAGACATTCCTCACAGCTTACGGTGTCTTAAGTAGAATACTTTCCTTGTCATAAGCAGATGGTGATAGAAAAGACATCAACAGAACAAGCAAGACAAAAGATGAAGCCAGAGAATGAAAAAAAAAATAGAAAAAAAAATTTGAATATAATATATATATACATATGAAGGCTGAAAAATACACACAGCAACAAAGTTAACAAAAATTTCTGCAAAACACCCCCCCCCCCCCCCCCCCCCCCCCCCCCCCCCCTGCCCAAAAAAAAAAAAAAAGATTCCTTCCAGACAAAGATTATAAATTGTTAGTTCAGACAGATGCTGACTATGGGGGGTTGTCAGGGTGGAATTGATACAGGTGATGAGTAAGAATGACGCTACATCACATCATGCCATAGTGACTGACCACTGACAGTGCAAATCATGGACAACAACAGTAAGTAATAGTAAAGGGGCATTCAATTTTAACACAACAGCCATCGGTAATGCTCATGTATTTTCTCTGAATTGATTATTCTACTCTCTTTTTGTCTTCTTTTTTTTTCACTTCATGTGAAGTGCTTTTTGGTGTTACTGGGGATTTTTTTGGTTGTTTCATTTTGTTTTGATATCACTGCCAACCAGGTTTGCCTGCATATATGTTAAAACTAAAATTTCATTTGTAAATTTTGTTGTTGTTATTGTTTTTAATTATCCTGACACTGAATATAGCTTCCATCTGAATTTACTCTGATTAAACATTTTAAAAAAAGAAAAGGAAGGTTTAAGTTACAGCATGGGGGAAAAATGCACAGAAACTTCTTTCTAACCATCTTTTTTTGGGGGTGGGTGGGAGGGGGGTTACTTTCTGTGTGTGTGTGTGTGTGTGTGTGTGTGTGTGTGTGTGTGTGCATGTGTGTGTGTGCATGTGTGTGCGTGCGTGTGTGTGCGCATACACACATGCACACTCGTGGGCACACAAGCACATTAATGAACAACACCACTATCAACTTTTTCTTTCATGTCATGTCCCAAAAACAATCCTGAAGATGTCCAATCCCCTATTTCTGTTTGTTCCTTTGCATAGCCTACACATTTCATGTCCTTTTTTAACCAAAAAATGTTTGTACCATGTTCTTGCATTTAGAATAAACCTCTTATCTCCAGCTCACAGCACTTTCTGCAAGGACACATTTGCTTGTACATTACACAATTCTTTCTTGGAACAGCTCTGGACCTTGTTTTTCAAACATACTCCCCTTCTCTCTCTCTCATTAAAAAACTGTTTACACTACTTTAGAATCTTCAAAACCACCTCCACTACCCCAAGTTCCATTACATCTTGTGTTATGTCTTGTATTTCTCTTCAAATCTGTTTCTTTCTTTAAAGATCTCTGTTTGTTTACTTATCTATTTATTATTAATTTTTAATTAAATACACGTCACTGTTCTTTCTTTCTGTTCATTCTAAGCCGATTTCCATTTTTTCAAGACAACCTCTGAGTTTTCCTCATTTGTTTTTCTACACATTTAAACAGTTTAAAATTTGTAAAATATCTTCAGTTTTTGTAACCATCCCCTCCCCTTTCCACCCCACACACCTTTCTTAGGGGGGGGGGGGGGGGGTTTCCAAAATAGATTAAAAATATTCAAATTTTGAAGTGCAGTAATGATATCGAGATTCCAACCCTCTTCCTATATCCCTGTACTTTTAGATTCAGATCGGGTATGTATTGCTTATTTTGAAAATGAGCAACAGAGAATCTTGAGAGAATACTAGTGATAATGCTCCTTTATTAATTAACAGAACACAACTACACACACAAAGAAATCACATACCGTAATGTCCTTGATGATTGTACGAAAATAGGATGGGGGAAAAAAATCAATGAAACACATTACTGAGCAAATAGAGAAATGAGGTACACATGTGTTTTGTTTTTAATTAAGTAAACATCATCATATTTACAAGATGCTATAAATGAACAATGCCCCCTGAAGTAAGTAGCATATTCTTTATCAGTTTATGGATGTGTGGCTGAAAGACAAAGCCAGGCTTTATGGCCAACTTTAAAGATGATCCACTCCAGATGGCAACAAAAACATCTCCTATTATCTTCTTTCCTCTTCAGGAAGATCACAGCAATGTAAGTTATCCATGTCACATTGGCAATAGGGGCAAGACAACCATCCCCCTTCTATATGAAATCGGAGCGCAGCTACTTTCCCTGTATACAAGACACTACTATAAGATGGAACTTTATTTCTATATGCATCTATTCATTTCTAGGCCTTTCAGGACCCCCCCCCCCCCCTCCCCCCTCCCACACACACACACACACACATATTTACTTGTAAGTAGCAACTCTCTTGTCAGTGTACATTACAATCCCACGTACCCCCTAAATACATGTTGTAAACAATGCCTGTTTTTTCCATCTCAACCAAACCACTACACAAGGTCTTACAATCTGGTTAATTCTGAATCACACTGACTGAATGCAGAGAATATAGTGAGGCTTTAGATAGTGATAAGCATGAAAGTCTGATGAGCCCACCCCGACAGGAAAGCACTGTCATTATGTATATGGCCTTATCACAAACCTTTCACCTGAAGTTGGACCTAAAATAAAGCCAAGTACCTATCAACATTCTTCACTTGTCAAATCAGAAACCAACAAAACCCTTACTTTCACTTTTTGTATTCATACTGACTGACAAGATTTTGAAAAGGATTAGATCTTGCTGCCGAGAATGACAGCAGACTCAGAACATTTTTTGGTTTCTGTTTGTACTGACTTGGTTCTCTTTAACAGTGTTCCTTCTAAGCTACTTCTTGTCCTGAGGTAAGTTGGTGGCCTAGAAGTTATAAACACGTTAGACTTGTAAAGTCTGTGATTCATTCGAGTTTTGATGAGGAAGGTAAGTGGCGGGGCCCATGGCAAATGACAGTACTGTTTCTGTGTGGGTGGGCCTGCCAGACTGTTGCCTGGTTGACACAGCAGAAAACACTCTCAAAACAAATACAGCAATTTCCCACAACAGAAAAAAAGACTCTCTGTTGTATTGAGAATATCTCACCCCAAAAATCAGGACGACAATCAAGAAGGTAAAAGAAAAGACAGACGCTTTCACATGCAACAACAACAGCCTATGGAAATGTGTGGGGTATCTCTTCAGTCCCAGTGTCCTGCGTGCACTTGTGCTGTGACCAGTGTAGGCAAACATTTGCACAAGGGAGGCAGGGGAAGGAGAGGCAGGGGAAGGAGAGGCAGGGGAAGGAGGCAGCGAGCTATCATCAGGCCATCCACGCAATCAATGGATCCTTGATCCCAGCACTGCCCTCTTCCCCCTTCCCTCTTTAAAAAACAATCGATGGAGATCCGCTCTGGCACAGGGCCTGGAAATGGGTTAGCTTTCTCTACTGTCAGACTTTCAAAGCAGGGATTTGTACAACTGCTGGAAGCTCTTCTGTATTTTACACCACCCCCCAACCTAAAAATCCTCCTCTTCCCTTCCTCCATCTAAAAAACCTAGTTGGGGAATCTGGGATCTGTGTGCACAACTCTGTGTCACATACACACAGTGACCTATGAAACAGGATATCTACATATTATATACAAATACCAACTCTGCAGACACATCGAAATATGATAATGTGTACACTATCAACTGATGTTAACTGATAAAACAAAGATCAGTCTTTATGTCATGAACTTTTCATGCATGCAAGTGTCCGTTTCACCACTTTCAAATACACACAGTAACTGACAATGTGTTATATGCTGACAGTGCAATCTTTCAGAAACCTACAAAGGTCATATCGTTTCTTGCTCTTTTGTTGTAGGCCTATACTAACACAGACAAATTCCACACACAGACATGATAATTAATGGCTTGTAACAGAGTAACCTAAACACATACCATCAACAGATCCAACAGATGCTTGTTGTACTCATATCCTGATATATCTGGTGTATAAAATGTGTTCAATCTTTCTTATCAATACTAATACACATATTCCCACATAATACGTACATATACATAAAGGATAAAAGTGTATTCAAACAAAAATTCTGTCTATAATCTTGCTAGTCATGTTCTGAAATGTGAAAACATAGTTATCATTCATCGACCAAACAGGTATAAACCTAATGATAATTTAGTATCCACATAGATTAAAAGAAAGAACAAAGAAAAAGACAGAATGAAAAGCTTTCTTACTGAAGAAAATCTACATGAAACTGACTTATGTTATAAAAATGTGATGACACATGTTCACACAGAGTTCAGTCACAAGTGAGCTGCAGTGATAGATAACTGATTTCACAAACTCACACATAATGTTCACGCTCATGCGCATGCACAAACGCACACACACACACAGAGTGACACACACATGCACACACACCCCCCCTGACAAACGCACTAAAACATTTAAATCAAAATAAGAACTCTTAAAAATAAGGAAATCAAAATTCTACAATGCACTTAAGGACGCCACCTGCACCAGTGGGATAATTTTGAATGATGATGACGTCCACACAGGCAGAAAAGCTGTGACATGCACGCAACAAGATTGAACACATTTACACACGGCAGTCATTAACGCTGTTGAGTGTGTTGTTTTTTTCAGCCAGTTGTGACACTTCCAATTTGTTTCCAGGGAAAGGAGAGGGACAGAGGGAAAAGTGTTAAGTGACAAACCATACCCGACAACCAGTAATGATGAGCAGAGGAACTAGCAACTGACCTGATCCTACTCCCATTTCACAACAAAAACACACACACACAAAAGAGAAAAACCATGTGTGCACACGCACACACACCTCAGTCACACACACTCAGTCACACACACATCAGTCACACACACACACACGCGATCACCCACCAACACACACACACACACCAGACACACCCCTTACCAAACCAACCAGTCACCCGTTTTCCCCTCTAGCAAGATAACAGAATAAGCAGATCAGCGTCTGCAAGGCAAAGTGTGTAATTCGGTGTAATGATGCTCCTCATGGGCACAGAAACTTTCCCCCAAAATTAGCAGGATGCCTTGGAAACTGCAGACCCTCAGTCTCATGCCCTTAATCACCAAGCTTTGCCATGCCCACAGAGAGAGAGAGGAGAGAGAGAGAGAGAGAGAGAGAGAGAGAGAGAGGAGAGAGAGGAGAGAGACGACAGAAGAGAGACTAGACAGAAGAGCAGACGAGAGCAGCAGGGACCAGACGAGGGCAGCAGAGAAGAGAGCGAGGGGGGGGGAGGGGGGGGGGGGGGGGGGGGGGGGGGGGGGGGGGGGGGGGGGGAGGGGGGAGGGGGGGGGGGGGGGGGGGGGGGGGGGGGGGGGGGGGGGGGGGGGGGGGGGGGGGGGGGGGGGGGGGGGGGGGGGGGGGGGGGGGGGGGGGGGGGGGGGAGGAGGAGGGAAGGAAAGAGAGATGAAAACAAAGTGGGTGTCCTGGTGACCACTGAGGGACAGAAAGATGAACCCTGCATGAATTTTTGTGTTGGTTTTTTTGTTTTTGTTGTTGTTGTTTTTTGGGGGGATGACACCAAGTACCAGTAGCGCTACTGGTTTACATGAATGAAAACAGGAACACAGCAAACAACAAATGAGGGAACAGAGAGAGAGAAGCCAACAGAACACCTTCCATGGTAAAAATGGCTTTATAATGTCTTCAAACTTTGCTACAATGTACAATGATGATGATGATGATGATGAAAAATCAAACTATGCACCATCAGCACAAGCACCTCTACCTGTCTTTCCTTTTCTACCTACCCCCCCCCCCCCCCCCCCCCCTTCTCCAACCAGTAAAAAAAACCCACACACACCCTAAAACACCAAAACTGAACAAACAGCCAGCCAGGAAACCAGTCTCTCCCCCCCACCCCTCTGGCAAGATAACAGAATAACCAGATCAGTGCCTGCAAGGAAGTGTGTAATTTGCCGTAATGATGCTCCTCAGGGCTATAAAAAAAAAATAATAAAAACTCCCCCAAAATTAGCAGCAGCCACAGAATGCTTTAGAAGCCACAAGACCCTCAACAACTCCCATGATATTCCCTCTCCCGCTCAAACATTCTCACCCCCCACCCCTCCCCTCCTTCATGTTAAATGATAATCTTATGAACGCTGCTATGGCTGAGTGGTTAGGACTGATTTCAATCCTGTGGTTGCATGAAGTCGTGGGTTTGAATCTCAGCAGCAGTGACTGGTTCACGAATCAGCCTGGCAAATCATCAAGGGGCATTTTTTACAATCTCCCAGGTCAACTTGAAGTGAAGCCTTGCCAGTGCCTTAATTGCCTTCATGTAAGTATTCGGACATATGCACAAACTTAAACATGTCGGTTAAAAAATCCTGCCATTCATGTCAGCGTTCAGCAGAGGGTTGCCAAAACACAAACATACCCAGCATGCATCATATAGTAATTCCCCCCCAAAAAATGAGCTGCTCTAATCAGAATGGGTCAGCTGAGGCCAATGGGCAGACCTCCTCCTGCAGAGTTACAGGCACAGGAGAAAACCTGGCACTCCACATCCTAGCCCATAAGGGAACACAAGAGAAGAGAGAGAGAAAGAGAGACAGGATGACCAGGAGGCAGAGACAAGGGGGATTTGCCCGCCTGCCTGACATTTCCCGCTGCTTGATTACCGCTCTGATGGGTTCCTCTCCACTGCACCCTGGATGCCACTACATCCCCCCTCCCCTTCCCCAAAGTTATAAAAGTTTCATGATCTGACAGATCAGTGCTTCATGGGGTAGCCAGCCTCTATGGACATGATGATCTCTCTCTGTGCATTTCCTAGGAGAGGTCTAAAGGAGGGGCAAAAAGCCCTGCAGGTCTACTACTGTGATTTATTCTGTTTTGTCGGTGGTTTCTTTGATGTATCACTGCAGTTTTAGTTAATACTGTTGAAAAGTCTGGAAGGGAATGGTGGAGAGACAGAGAGAGAAAGAGAGGGAGAGAGGAAGAGAGGGAGAGAGGGAGAGGGGGGAGAGGGAGAGGGGGGAGAGAGAGAGAGAGAGAGAGAGAGAGAGAGAGAGAGAGAGAGAGAGAGAGAGAGAGAGAGAGACAGACAGACAGACAGACAGACAGACAGACAGACACACACACACACAGACTGAGTGTGTGTGCATTTTTTTGTGTATATGTGTGCTTGCATGTATGACTGTATGCATGCTTCTGTGCATGAATGGTTAGTGTATGGAACAGACTCTGAGATTAAACAAACAAAACAAACAAAAAGATAGCCCCCTAACATGCTACAAGGAAGAGTCAACATGATATCATAATAACCCTCTAAGATCATAACATTTGCAATGTCATAGCACTTGTTGTTTGGGATCTAAGTAACAACAAAAATAAATAAACAAAAGTTAAAACTACCCCTACCAATACCTGGACCAATTTGGGGGGAGGAGGGAGGGGGGGGGGGGGGGGGGCAAGAAGAGAAAACTTTTCCCTCACCGTTCCCTTATCTCCACACCATTTTCCCCCACTGATCTATCCTCTGTCAAGACCATTCCAAGAATCACCGCTCCTCATAAACACTTCCATGAAGTGAGAACCACAAAGTAAGCTCTCCCTTTATTTAAAAAAAAACAAAAAACAAAGAACAACAAAAACTTTCCTCCTCAAACTACCCCCCTCCCCCTTCCCTTTAGATTACTTTAATAATACACCAGGCCCCACCATTTTTTTCCCCACAAAATGAGAAACTGTGTAGTACGAGCCAGGCCACAAACACAGATCCCTTCCCTGAGGAACCGTAAGGCTGTTGGTGTTAACCATTAAACGTGAACTACAGAAGTGGCTTGCTTCCCTCTCGAAGAAACTGAAGCCATTCTGACTTCATGGCGGTTTTATTCCACCAGTTACAAGTAATACTGTTGGGGAAAAGATACTGAAGCCATTCTTACTTCATGGAGGTTTTATTCCACCAGTTACAAGTAATACTGTTGGGGAAAAGATACTGAAGCCATTCTGACTTCATGGAGGTTTTATTCCACCAGTTACAAGTAATACTGTTGGGGAAAAGAAACTGAAACCATTCTGACTTCATGGAGGTTTTATTCCACCAGTTACAAGTAATACTGTTGGGGAAAAGAAACTGAAACCATTCTGACTTCATGGAGGTTTTATTCCACCAGTTACAAGTAATACTGTTGGGGAAAAGATACTGAAGCCATTCTGACTTCATGGAGGTTTTATTCCACCAGTTACAAGTAATACTGTTGGGGAAAAGAAACTGAAACCATTCTGACTTCATGGAGGTTTTATTCCACCAGTTACAAGTAATACTGTTGGGGAAAAGATACTGAAGCCATTCTGACTTCATGGAGGTTTTATTCCACCAGTTACAAGTAATACTGTTGGGGAAAAGATACTGAAGCCATTCTGACTTCATGGAGGTTTTATTCCACCAGTTACATGCAACACTAGCGGGTAAAAGATACTGAAGCAGACAAGGATGTGAACAAATATAAATAAAGGGAGCAACATAGAAATGAATAAAGAACAGCACATGACAAAAAGCTCAACCCATGATGGTACTTATAGCTCTTTTTGAAAGTTCACAGACTAACTATAGATTTATATACAATTCATTCAATGATAAAAACACACCCAGTATAACACAGAGAAAATGTTTTGGCAAAAACTATAAGCTAAACCACACAGCAACTAAATTTTTAACAGACAAGCAAGAACTTAAAACTGTTGCTTTGAAATATAAAGGAAAGAAAACCTTGCTAACTCATCTGAACTTTAAATTATGAAAAGCCTGTTTTCAGTTCATTGCAGTAAACATTCTCCTCTCTTTGACACTTTCTATAAGAATAATAAACTTCTTTTTTTTTAAAGACACAAAGAGATGGTGGGGGGGGGGGGGGGGGGGGGGTGGGTGGTGAAGAGAACTGAACTAAATTAAAATCTGTTCAGATTTGCTGTTTAAATTTAAGCCAATCAACTATTTCACATTAGAGAAGGGAAAAAAGGGAAAGAAATAGAGAATTTTAGACACAAGAGACCAGGTACCAAACCAAGCAAGTCTGAAGACAAATCAAGAAAAAATGATGATTATTAAACAAAACAAAAAAAAATCATGAAAAAAAAACCCAGAATGAAAATGGCAAGCAAAAATCCCCCATATTCTCATTAATGTCTCTTCCAACTGTTATGCCATGTCTTTAAAAGTTAATCAATTTTCCCCTTCCCTTCAAACTACAATTCAGCGTCTTTAATTAGTTTAAAAATAAATAAATCCTGTCTGCTCTTTTAACACAAACACCTCCCAGACCTTCGGGGATTTTTCTTCTTCTTTTCCCCTTTGCAGCCCCCCACCCCCACCCCTTCCCCTGACTCTCCCTCTCCCTCATACACACATTCACTCTCATACTATATTCTTTCTCTCTCTCTCTCTCTCTCTCTCTCTCTCTCTCTCTCTCTCTCTCTCTCTCTCCCTCACACACACACCCCACACTGAATAAGGTGAGGGGGTGGGGGTGAGAGACAGAATCCATACAACTGAAACAAAACCTGAACTCTGTATTATTTTCCAGTGTGTCAGCACAGACAGCCAACAAACAGTTTGTTTTTTAAAACATGGAACCCACATCATAGATCCTGCTATTTGCAGAGACGATGCATACGTGCAAGCATGCACAGACTTGCACAGACACACAACACACACACACACACGTCTCAAGTCGAAAGAGCATTCTACATCCTGTCACATGTCACAACAGCCTTGCTTGTTAAGTCAACTATCACACACAAACACACGCACGCACACACACACACACACACAGAGCTACCTAGAAAGACAGTTGCTATTTTGAATTTTTAAATGAAGATTCTCTCAATTATGTTGCCCAAATACCACACACCCAACTAATTAATATTGATCTGGCCATTTTACTTCAGTTTTAAAAGATGTAATTTATGTGTGCATATATGCGTGTGTATAATACTGTGCATGTGTGTGTGTGTGTGTTCAAGGGAAAGGTACTAGAGTAGATATATTAGCGAGTTGCCATATAACAATAAGAACCATTATTTAGATTCACATGTAATAATCTTTCATTGCCAACTGAAACAGGATGATTGTGTATGGCATTGCACACAAAACTATATTTGTACAATATGTAATATGAATACTACAGGTGATGAGTTTCGTATTATAACGGAATGTGCAATTTTCTGAAATACAGAAAAGTGTTCTACCTCATAAACATCTGCATCCAAGATTGATGTTCATGTTTAGTACTTTGTCCTCTATAGACAAAAAGATCAGGAAAAGACATCATTCAAACTGAGCCAATGTATCTAAAAAACAACAAAAAGTTGCATGCATTAAAAGTGACAGCTACATTTTTTTTTCTGTTGTCCCATACAGAGTTCAATATGTTTTAGTTAAAGGAAAATTTATCCTTAATATTGTTTCATGAAGTCCTCCATGCCCCAAAAGAGTCAAAAACTAATCCAATCTTCTATCTCGTGTGTGGAGTGGGGGTACTGTCTTTGCAGCTTATCCCCAGAAAAGTAATGTGAATTTCAGCAGAAAAGTTGACAAGACAATGCACAATACACAAAAAAGTGAAACCATAATGGCTCACTCAGAAGATCATGATCAAATACTAAAGCCTCTGTGGATTTTTAAAAAAAAAGAAAAAAGTTCGATTTCACTCTCTCAAGCAACTGAGTAGAATGCAACCAACAACACAACAACAATAAAAAGCAAGACCAGAACATAGCAGACACTACAATACAATATACACAGCAGGCTGCCATAAAGAAAAAAAAAAAGAAAAGGACAAACCTGACCCACTTCCCTTCAATACTCAACCCACACATCTCTTGGCACCCAAATCTTAACACTCTGCCACACAGTACAAAACCCCTGTGACATCAAACAAGACACAAAAAAACACACCAAGCAAGCGAATGCAAAGCAGATCACACACAGCTAAAGCAAACATGGGCTAATTTTACTTCAAAAGCCAGTGAAAAAGTGTGTGTGTGTGTGTGACTCAAGGTGACAGAAGGAGAAATCTATATCATCATTCTGCTAAAACAGGGAACATGTCTGGGCCTTCTCCAATGCAAACAAAAAGCATTAAGGTGGCAGGGCAATCACACAGTTAACAAACAACATGAAAAAAGAAATAAAATGGATACTGACACTTACGGAGTCTTTCACAGCCATAAAGCCGTGACACAGCCAACGGCGTGTTGTCCCGTCACGGCAGATGTAAGCAAAGCTTTTTTCATGGTTTCGATCAGGGGCACAGAAAGAGACCTTCTCTATTGTCTGGTCAACAATCATGCTCTGAAACAAACAAATTATGCACTGATCATCACTAAGAGTACAGGATTACACATAATTTAATAATGTTATGATGATGATGATGATGACGATGGTGATGGTGATGAGTAGATGGAGGATGAGAAGAAGACATAACCTTCACGTAACATCACACTTTTGCATGTTCACTGATTACAGAAATGAAAGCTCACACAACATAATAAATCCACACATGTAGCTTCTGGCAGTGAAAAGAATAGAATACCAAAGTACACAGTTCTAAAATGTGTGCATGGGTACAGCCCTGTACCTATTCCCACTCCCTCTCTCTCCAGTCACTTAATCTAAATGCTTCAACATTATATAGATCTCACACCAATTCCATTTAACTGCAATCCCTGAAGTTGAAATTTGTCCAAGGAACCATCTTAATATAAAATACTTCAATCTACTCCTGCACTTTTAAAATGTAAATCAACTGCAAGTCTTAGTACTTTTTCTGAGGGTTTGCAAGTTCTGAATGTTTGGAAATCAATCGTTCCCCGGCACTCCTAAAAGCAGAACCAGATAAAAAATACAATGAACTTTAGATGGGGACCATTCACCCCAAACTAGACTATAAACATGCTCACCCTGGGGTAAAAACCAGTTCTAACCAAGCTAGAAATCCCTTGAATCAGTTCTCCCCAAATCCACAATAACCAAAGGAAACATATACATGAAATTGCTTAAGACTTGAACTTGAAGGCTAAGGGAT
>CM054138.1:75707182-75727182 GCA_028751875.1 Rapana venosa | reverse complement strand
TCTTTTCTACTTGAGTAGGCATCCTCTTGAAAACTGTTTGCTCATGAATGTGGAGAGAAGTGTTAAAAACCTGTTTGAAAACATGAGTAAGGGAATAAACAAAGAGGAAAATGCAGGCAACAAGCAAAAAATAAGAGAACAAAAAACAAAAACAACACAGACCGAAATAACAGAGATTCAAAAGTGGACTGGCTGACGAAGAAATTTTATTTCTAGCACTGATTGAAGGGATATATTATTTTTAACTAATTAAAGAGTCCTGCCATCAAAGTAAGGGAGGGAGGAGGAGAGAGAGAGAGTCCTGCAGAGCCCAAAACCCAATATGGTGTGATTGTGTGCAGATGTATGCATAATACACACACACACCTTACAATACACTAACACATACAGATCTTCATCAAGCTAATAATGGTTATACCACTCTTGGGCGAGGTCAAAAGTTGTATCAGTTACTGATGTAAGCAAAGTGCTCCAGCCTGCACTGAAATGTTGTTACACTTTGACAGGTTAGGTTGATATTGCCTCTATCTATGACAAGCTCCTAGTACAACAATCTCAACTCCCCATCACAAAGGGGAAGAAATCCGCTGAAGTCAAGAGTATCAGGAGTATGGCTCCACAAGTTATACCACAAAATACTTGGAACAACAGCTATAATACACACAAACATTTCATTTAGTGTGTACTAATTGTCACACAGTGATTCCCAGGTGTAATAAGTGAGACAGAGTGCATGTTCTGGGTGACCCCCAGGGAGTGTTAAACTGACAAAAACCCAACCAAAAAGTTCAAAATAAGCCCTACAACAAAGTTCAACAACATACACACACATACAGTTACACACAAACACACACACATGCTCGGCTTCAGTTAAAACAAGCTGGTAACAAGCTTTTTAAAAAAAAATTCATAACTACCAACCAGCGTTAAGCCCTTTAATAATAAGAGTCACAGCTGTTGTATCTTAACAGGTGTAAAAAAAATTTCCAGCATGCCAAAACCCCCAGGTTATGTTCTATGAACAAGACAATGTTCTGTTTGCACTGTGTTATGCCAGGCTGCGCTGAAACGTTTAATCTATCGCTGAACTGTTTCATCTATCGCTGTAATTTTTATTCTTTCAAGCCATGTTGTTTGGTATTGAATAACATATTGCAATATCATATCCTATTATGTTAATGATACTGATTGCATTGTACTCACATTCCACTAAGCACTCTGTACTGTAAAGTTACCTCATGTCTTAAATATTATTTTAACGTAATGAACAGCATTGCTTTGAACTCCATTGCAGTGCACTGCACTGCACTAACATTCCATTAAGCACTCTGAATTGTATTGAACCTTTTGTATTATTGTTAACGCACTACACAGCATTGCTAAGCACTAAACTGCAGCCCAGTGCATGGCATTCTATAGCATCAACATCACTGAACTAGCAGAACACATTTTTTCCCACAATCCGATTAGGTTTTTTGTTTATTTTTCTTTTCTTCACTATCACTTATTGGTCAACAGTTATTGACCAAAAAAGCCCAACAAAAAAACAGAGCAAATAGAACAGCAGAATGTAAGCCTGAATTTCCTTGAAAAAGTGCTCTGATACACATCTTTGCTCCTCTGTTTGGGTCCTAGTCCCTTCCTCCACCCCACCCACACATTCCCCTACCCCATCCCAACCAACTCCTTTTCCCAGGTATACAAATTCAAAACCTACTAAGAAGAGTGGATTTTATATATATATATATATATATATATATATATATATATATATATATATTATATATATAGATAGATACATATATATATATCCGCAGGTTTTTTTTTTCCCCAGCAGTTTTAGCCAGGGACAGTTCACTTGCAGAGGAGGGCTATATTCACTAAGCCATTTCAATGCATACAGCAACTCAGATTTCGATTTTTGTTCCCTCAACTGAAAGTCTAGCACACATACACCCTTTCATAACAAACACACATGTAGAAAGGATGGATCGATCAATCAATCAATCAATCAATTGTGATGCATACTGATTGGGGGGGAGGGGGGGGTCGGAGGGAAGGTCGAGTCAATCAATCAATCACTCATTTATTTTGCTTTTCAGAGGGAAAGGGTTTTGTTTTTTTAAATGGCTGGTGTTTCGACATGAATAACTGAATGAATCAATGGATAGCTGGATGATTCATAGAAGACAGAACTTCCACACCCATCTAAGGTATGATCACAGAACTGGGGGAGGAGACAACATTTAAATTAATGGGTAGTGTTACAGATGAGGGGAGAGGGTGGGATAAAATACAAGCTAAGAAAACACAAGCAGAACCACACACAGAAACACAACACACTTGTACACATACACACACACTCCTGGTGCCATGTGCTTGTGCGCGCACACACCACCACAGAATGCACTGTATCAGTGCTCAAGTACTCGGTTCAAAACAAAACAAAAAAATGTTTTTAAGTACTCAGTTCCAGTCACTGTCTACTCAAACTGTAATTAATAGATACTGTAACTTAACATTACTATTGTCACAAAAACCTGCGACGGAATAATTTACCATGATGCACTCATATACAATGTAATGTATCTAAGGCGTATGGACAGACAGGGAAACTGAATACCACCACCGGAGGCAGTTATTGATTCAGCAACATGAAATCTTCTCATTAACTACTCCTGCTCGCTCGCTCACATACCACACACAAGCACACACACTCACACACACACACTCACTCGCTCGCTCACATACCACACACAAGCACACACACACACACACTCACTCACACCAAACACATACACAGTGACACACACACACACTCACACACACAGACATATACCCACATGCACACACACATGCACACATGCACGCACACACACACACACACACTCTCTCTCTCACTCTCACACACACACAGCAACAAGACTCAAACTAAGAATAATTCCCCTGATGTTCTCCAGAACAAAGGGTTAACTATAAAAAAAAAAACCAACCACCCCCCCACCCCCAACCTAGGCCTGTCAGTGTAATGGACATAATTTCAATAAATTCTTTGTTTTTGCCTGCACTGTCTTCTCATTATTTCTCAGTTCCTTTTTGTCCCATCTCCTACCTCATCTTCTCCACAAAGCTGTAGAAGAAGCAGGGCCAAATGCACAATAAATAACATGTATACATGACAATGACATGATGATGGTTTTTGTGGCATACTCTTTTAGCATTTTTTTCCTTTTTCTTCTTCTCTCTGCTTCTGAATATGAACTTTATCCTGTCTTTTGTCTAGACTTTACTGTGTAATCTTTTCTTTTTTTTTAAAAAAGAAAAATATGTGGTGCTGTCATTTTGATTTTTTGCAAAGGGGGGTAGGGGGTGGGGTGTTGAGTTTTCTAATGTTTGCTTATTTTTTGAATGATTGGACAGTTGGTTGGTTGGTCGGAGGGTGGGTTGGTTGGTTGGTTTGTTGCTTGGTTGGTTGGTTGGAGGGTTGGTTGGTCGGCTGCGTGCTTATTTGTTCACAGGCTTGGTTGATTGGTTCGTTTTCTTTTTAAAATATTAAACAAAACAAAACAAAAAGAACTTGTGAAGCCCCTTGCAAACCAAATGTGGAGGATTAGAGGGAGTAGGATGAGGTTAGGTAATAATCTCCCAAATTCAGACTTCATGCAGACCTGCTGTGTCTTCATTCTGTTGGTGAATATCTATTTACACATGTTGAGATATAATGCTTGAGACCACAATCTGGGTCAAGTGGCAGATAGCATTTACAATAAAAACAAGCCTTTGCACACACTTTCACCCCTGCATTGGATTAGAGCCAGTTGAATGTCAGCAAATTTTTGTTCGTTTGTTTTGCAGATAGCATATATATGGTATACAATATATAGTCACAGTGTGTGTGTGCGTGTGTGTGTGTGTGTGTGTGTGTGTGTGTGTGTATTTTATGTGCTTTTTAGTTCTATATACATAGCTTTTAATCATGTACACACACACACACCATTTCTTATATATAAAGCCCTGGCTGGGTTTGTGAGTGGGAAGGCAGAACAAAAGCACCATCATAAAAAGATATATACTGACTGTGCATTCTTTCTTTCTTCAACCAGATCCTCCTTTCTATGTTTGGTATGCCTTTTTCTCCCAGTTATTTTTATCTATTCTTAGCAGCATAAAAGGCTTTTCTTATTTCTGAACCCTGCATGAGCTAAATTTGTAATCCATGACTGGATGGAGGCGGAATGCATAGGAATATATGATAGAATTAATGCATGGAAAGCACATACATGCATATATATATATGCGCACCCACACACATACTTTGGCATGTGCACAAAAACATAATGCACAAACATGCATACGCACATAAATGCACACATATACGTGTGCACACATGCACACACACCCACGCGCTGGCGCACACACACACACACACACACCACACTAAGACTGTAAGAGTAAGACACAGACACTGTGCCTTCACACTAAATCACAATGTATCTGTACACACACATAAAAAACACATTTTTCCTCAAGCGCTTCATAATATTAATAATCTAAAATATAATCAAAATCTTCCATAGGATATGACAAGTAGGACAATACACACACACACAACACACACACAACACACACACACAACATCATAAAACCAACCAATGCCAATACTTTATCATCTCAAAAAAAGAGAGAAATTACACACACACACACACACACGCACGCACGAGCACACACAGCACGCACACACACATGCACACACACACGCACATACATCTCACTGCAATACATCTATCAAAAAAAAATTGACATCACATGCAACGAACCCATTTATAGCTTTACCGCTGTGCAAAAGAACCAGATTCCCCCCAGACGTATTGATCTGCCACACAACTCGCTCGCCTCTCAAAATGTCTCAACCTCTCCCATCTGTGCAAATGATGTTGTGCAATAGTTTTTACAAGACTCTTAAGGCAATAAAAAAACATCAGCCCCAAATTTTTGGCTCCCTCTCATTATAAGGCAAATAAATACTCTGGCCTGGTGTCTGCTTTGAAAAGAACTGAATGAGGGAGAGAGAGGAGCATGCTGAGAGGGGGTTGGGGGGGGGGTGTTTGACAGTGAACAAAGAAAAGTTATGTGAAAAAGTTCCAGAAAAGCATTCAATCCTTTTTGTTACTCTCTTCTGAACTATGCAATCTACTTTTGACACAGTTTCAGACCCAGCTGCAGAAACTTGGGACTTGAAAATCTGCGAACTATGTTGGACTTTTGCTTTTTAAAATATGGGGGGGGGGGGGGGGGGGGGGGGGGGGGGGAGAGAAAAAAGCAAACCTGCTTTTAAATCTCTTTTAATCTGATCAAAAATGCAGCAAAGTTACAGAGAGAGAGAGAGAGAGAGAGAGAGAGAGAGAGAGAGAGAGAGAGAGAGAGAGAGAGAGAGATATGAGAGACCAATAAAAACATAATGGAGTCAACCTTTATCTATTTTTAACTTCATACTGTGTATATAAGTGAGAATCGCAAGTTTTGATTTTTGAGTGAGCGTATACAGTGTATATGCAACATGTGTATGCGCATGCGAAAATGTGCACCATATGGCAGTATACCAATGGCAATAAATGTAGACGTTATTGCAATCACTCATTGCAATCGCTATCAAATTGTCCTATCCCAACAATTATTACATCTGAAATTGTTAAGTCTTTTTTTTTTTAAACAGCCATTCTTGTCAAGACTGGGGGAAAATGTTTCATCTCAACACAAAAACAAGGAAGATCTATCTCAAATACAAGTTCAGGGAAAAGACTCTTGCGCAATACGTTTTTTGTTTTTAAGGCTGATGCATGCATACAATATAAGTGCATGTGAGTGTGTGTGTGCGTTTTGGGAATGCAGGAGGGAGGGAGGGGGTGCAGCTTCTTATTTGTTTCCTGTCCTATATTAATATCTATAATATTCGTAATATGTTTACAAGCATGTCTGTATGCTAGGTGCGGGGCAGGAGAAGCATCGCAGTCTAAAATTTTGTGTAGGGCCTTTTGAGTTTTGTTTTCCACTTTTTCTCTTCATTCTTCAGCTACAGCTCCAGGGATTATTTATTTTTGGTGAGGCTGTTGAACTACAAAGTATATTCCACCATTTCACATTCCAATTTTGGGGACATTGTGTCAACACTACATCAGTCTACATGCATATTTGGCCATCCATTTTGGACCCACCTGCTGACAGCTACTCTTCTTCAAAGAAGGAATGACAAATTCATGATTCACTGCATGTGCAAGACAGCAGCCTATCTATGCATGTGTCTGAGCACAGCAAATAAAAGTCTCATCTGACAGCCTAAGGGATAAGAACCTACACAAATGGTGGTACTGAAGAGAAAGTTTTTGAAAGACTAAGGGATATGAACCTATACAGGTGGTAGTAGAGAAAAAGTTTCTGAAAGACTTGGGGATAGAAACCTGTACAAATGGTGGTAGTGAAGAGAAAGTATCCAAAAGACAAGGGATAGGAACCTATAAAAATGGTGAAAGTGAAGAGAAAGTTTCTTCCAACCTGGTGGCTGGCCACAAGAGAAATTATCTAAACCTCAGGTCTCTGGATCAAGCCTCACATGTCTTACCCACTGAGCCAACCAAACCACAGGTCACTGTCTGTTTCAGAAGATGCAATCTTTTTTGTGATGCTGTCTATTGAAAAATCTTCCTCCTGGCCTCACCACTATCATGTAAAAACTAAAATCAAAGTCATATCAAAGTAACAGCTGTGTTGTGTCAAATAAGTCTACATGATTTAAATGGCAATAAAATATTCTGAATCTGAATCTGAATCTCACACATGCAATGTCTCTTTTCTTTTCCGAGTGAAAGTGGTGGGTTCAAAACCAAGTCTGCCTAGTCCACACTAGATTCATCCTGCTATGCCCCCTATATGTGCATATAATTAATGAGCATGTGGCTCTATCGTTTTACATAATACCTCATTCATTACTATGTACATCACTATATGTGTATCCTTCACTGGTATCCTAGAAAGTAGAAAATTTAAGCTTGAACAAAGATGTGCCTTTGTGATTCTGTCCATTTCAGGGGAAACTTAAGTTATTTTGAGATTCTAAATAAAAGCAATACTCAATACAGCTACAGGCAAAGATGATATTAAAATACATTTGACACAGTAACAAACTAACTTCTGACCTCATCTGACTTCAACATTCTAAGCCTTCTTCAATTCTTGCCTGACTCAACTGACAGAGTTCAAACCTTGACTGACAAGTAAGAGAGAACAAAAGGAAGATGAGAGGAGAGGGAGGAGGAGACGAAGGAAACAGACAAGAAGAAGCAGATGGCATGACTATCTATCTCATTCCAACGCCCTTTAAAATGCTTAAACTCAAATATCTAGGAAGAAAGGAATTTTTTTCATCTTAAAACACATCTTATGGAGCTCTCTCTCTTCTATTCTGCAAATATGTAATTCGTGACAAAAAATTCTGATTTCACCTGAGTTGTTTTTTTAAAAAGAAGAAATTTTACTTTTTTAATAATCACACACACACAAATACAACAAAACCAATCATACACATACCAACAAAACCAATAATACACACACGCACAAAACCACACACCACATTCTCTTTCTCAGTGTCTGTCTGTCTCTTCTCCCCCCCCCCCCCCCCCCCCCTCTCTCTCTCTCCCTACCTTTTTAGGCTTAGATTGATGTACACCTAATGATCTTGTTTATAGTGAAACCAATAGATATCCTCTCTCTATTAATGCTGCTGTAAGATGCATAGATATAGAATTAAGATTCTGCATGTGGATGAGTGCAGGTTATCTTTTAAGTCTTACAAGATGCTTTATGATCTAGATGTCAAGGGGAAAAGCACCTGGGCTTCACAAATACGTACCTGTTTATGTGAACTTGGCTTTGGGTTTGTTTGGCTCAATCAAGGTGTCGAAAATTGTAGAGAGTTTATCAAGGTTTTCAGGCAAAGACTGATTGACTGTGGTAGCAGTGGAGTGGTCATATACAAAACAGTGAAAGATTTCAAATGTACAGACAATTTATAGGTTCACACGATGTCAAACCTTATCTAAAGCTTGATATGGACATACATTTGAAAAGAATTATGTCTAAGTTTAGACTTGGTGTATCAGACATAAATGTTCATTAATTTTGATATATAGAACATGATGATGATGACCTCAGGTTGCTATGCCCATTATGTAAGCAAACAGTGGAAGATGAAGTTCATTTTGTACTGTGCTGTCTAGTATTAGAAGATGTAAGACAGAATTACATTCCGGTAAAGTATAGTAGACAGCCTAATTTATTTAGATTCTGTCTACTCATGGCATCTAGTCACCCTGAGATTGTGCGCAGCCTTGCTTTATATTTGTGTAAAGCCTTTAGAATAAGAGATAACTTGGTTTCTTAAGTCATATTTTTTGGAACTGATTTTTTATTGTGGTAGCTGTGGGTATACATTAACGCTTTGGTTTTTTGTGTTACTTATTTTTCTCACTAAAATACTAAGCAGTTTGGCAACCCCCCTTCATGTATGGGCCAATGGCCTCTTTGTGAATAAATCTTTTGAGTGAGTTCGAGTTTGAGTTCTCTCCCTCCCTCTCTCTTTAAAAAAGACTATCTAAGCACCAAATGAAACTTTAGACAACCATGTTGCCTGCATACTGTTTACACAGTGCGGAATTCTATGCAGGAATGATAAAAGCTGGTCAACTTTTGATCTGCAACACCAATCATTAAGTATAATCTTACCACTGTAGTAACTTTAGACTTTGCACAGCACACTGCAACATACGTTGCTGTCAGAAGACTTTCTGCCTACAAAGATAGAATAATTCATTTTTCTTTTTTATGTGCATGCATGTATGTGTGTGTGTGCACACGCCCATGTGCATGCGCGCGTGTGTGTGTATGTGTGTGTGTGTGCAAGCGTGTATGCATGCGTGCATGTGTGTGCATGTGTATGCGCGTGTGTGTGTGTGCGCGAGTATGAGTCATTGAGTGTGTGTGTGTGTGTGTGTGTGTCTTGTGTGAAGTGTGTGTGTGTGCATGCATGCGTGTGTGCATATGTGACAGAGAGAGAGAATTTGACTCTGTATGTGTGCATCTACATGTATACCTGTGCATGTGCATGATGTGTGTGGGGGGATTTGCTTGCTTACATGCCTGTGCACATACATGCAGAACAATATCCACAAATTTAAAAGCTCATGTACATGGGTGCATGTTACTGTACCATCATAAATACAAACACGTCATTTTAACTTACACACTCTCTCAGCTACTTCCTTCTAAGTTCTACCTCTCTTACTTTCCCATAAAAAGAAGTTACAAAGCACACAAAGCCATGTTTTCATATCAAAAATCATGTGCAGCAACCAAAAAACTAAACCAGAAAAATCCCCCCCCTCCCCAAATCATTTAAGTAACTATACAGTACACTATAATACGTCTTCTCATTGCTCTCACACTTAAGAGCTCACTCAACTGCTTTTTCCACTCTTGATACAAACTACAGCATTCCGTAAGACCTTGCATTTGTTAATGGAATATAAACAGATAAAAGTACCACACCTCCATTAAAAAAAAAAAGTCCAGTTTAAAAATATAATCTTCCCGTTCCACCACACCAGAGGGTGATTTCTTGAAGCCAGGTCACAAAATATGTCATTTCTGCTGATATGTTTATCAGAGACCGACACACCCAGTTCTGCTTCCCATCAATGCTGGATAAAAATACACCTCTGTTTCTTTTTCTGACGTTTCTAGTCCTCCTCCATTTCCTTATATAAACTACAAACACATATATATATAACTGAGACAGTACGGTCTATGCTTTGCTTGTATGCTGACAAACACTCAAACAAGCACTTGCACATTGTCATATAAATTATGTACACATGCATAATATGTGTGTGTGTTTAGAATAACATAGACACACACTCACACACATGCACAAAATCTCTCTCTCACATAACTGTTGCTTGCTTGACTATCCTTAATTAACAAACAACAAACAAAACTGCAGTAAACACAGAATATGACATATGCTTGTCTCCAATGCAAAAACAAGACTAAGCTCAGCTGCATATGTCAGCCTTTCTGTTTGATTTATTTCACCCCACAATATCACAACATTAACCCACTCCCCCCCCCCCCCCCACCCCCCCACCTCCCCAACACACATATACACCACACACACACTAACACCAAAAAGAACCAAATAAAGGAGAGGGGGAACATATCAGACGCAAATAGGAGAAACAAAAATAGTTTACAGCTGCAAGCTATACAAACCATTTTAGCAAAATAAGACTGCAACAAAAAGTGTATTTTCCTGACCATTCACTTCATTTTATCAGTGTTGGTACACACACATCAGTACCACTACTACCCCCAGACATAAGGCCGAGACCCTGCCTGCATAAACCATTTTCTGCCAGACTAATCGACATGCCACTTCCGTAGTTCTGATAGCTTTTCTCCTTTGGGATGCAACCCATAGATACGCAGGACACATACTGTGCTTGGAAACTGATGACCTTCTCTCTCTATGTTTTTTTTTTCAAGGCCTCTGGTACTGCTATCATTTATTTTTCTTCTTCATCTGGAAACTAAAAGACTTCAGCAGTATGCCGCTACCTTCATAGTTGGGGGGGGGAAAAAAATTGCATATATATATATATGCAAAATCTCACCACTGCTGTACCTCAAAGCTCTAGCTGAGGAACGAAACAACCAACTCCCCCCCCCCCCCCCCCCCCCCCAACCTAAACTTCAGTAATAAATGTTTGTTTACTTAATGCGGATTATAACTATATCTGATGCAATCAAAAGTTCAAGTTTCGTGTTTTCAGCTCATGCTGTTTTGTTTTCTTGATCAGAATTCTTTCAGTTGTGACCGGCTTATATTCAACTTTTGTTGAGAGCTCTTTCTGTTGATTGTCTTCTTCACAGGACATGACCTATGGAACAGGGAACGGAAAACTTTTTTGTAGACATATGTACACATGCATATGTATGTGTGTGTGGGTGCATGTGTGTGTGTTGTGGTGTGGTGTGTGGTGTGTGTGGAGTGGTGTGTGCACACCACTTACATACATGTATAGTAATTAGTATACAAGACAACGCAAGGCCTTGCTAAGGTAGGAAAGATAACTGACTTTAAGGGTAAATCTAGGTAGTATGTTCTTTCGAGCCAGAAGGCCCATAGAGCCGGAGCTTATCCCGGTTTCTGTAGCGTTAAGCGAACTGATGGTTTTTCACCACCCCTGTGACAGGACGCTAGTCTGTCGCCAGATACTTCCCCAGCAGAGCTGGTACCCACTTGTACACCTGGGTGGAGTGAGGAAAATAGGAGTAAAGTGTCTTTCCCAAGGACACAACACCGAGCCGAGCGGGGATCGAACCCGCAACCTCTGGATCACGAGTTGACCGCCTAAACCCCTCGACCACGGTGCCTCCTAAATCTAGGTAACCATCAGGTAAAACAAGAACACAAACTGGGAGACACGTCAAAGGAAAACGGACTGTGAAGCAGAAAATGCCGATGATACAGCCAGTAACTAAAGAAAAAGAGTAAACAATTTTTTTTTTAAAGTTAAATGTTTAAACAAAACAAAAAAATCACAACAGAACAAAATATTTCCCACATAGCACAAAACCCTTACTCTGTGTCATGGCATGTTAATTTTAATGAAATTATTTTTTCAAGAAATGTTGCCACCAGTTCTGTGGGGAGATAATCCTGATAGTACATGTGTCAGATGGGTTGCTTAGCAGCAGGTAATGAGCATATACCTCAGCTTCCCCATCCCCCCCCCCCCCCTTTTTTTTCCCCTCCCCTAAACTATGCTTGCATCCTGTGGCCATCTCTTATCTTACTGACAGTATTTCAATCACAGAAATTCTACACCCAAATCATCAAGAAGATAATTTCTTCCCCTGAAATGCAATGCAATATTTTTTTTTTTCAAAAACGAAAGAAGAGTGAGATATATCAGATATACACAGTGTTCCCTTCAGTTTACATTTTTCACAAAATTTTTGCTTTTGATATGAAAAAAATTCATTTCATGTTCTAATTATATTTTACATGAATTACTGCTACTGATATAATGAAACAGTCCCGTTCAATGTTCAACTTACATTTTTTACACTGAATTACAAGCTTTCGATATGAAAAGATCTCATTGATTAAAGATTCTATTCATGTTTTACACCAAACTACTGTTTTTGATATGAAACACTCTCATTACAACTACACCCACTTGGAAATGTGCTCTTCATAAATTTCTCACAAGAATGTGACAGTTTCTTTCAATTTCTTTTTCTAAAAAAGAGAAGAATCAAACAGATGGGTAGGTGGACAAGCATATGCAGAAAGAGGAAACGCACTGAGAATAAGATAAACTAACAAAGACTGAAAGAGAAAAAGACAGAGTGAGACTGAACACACAAAACACACACAAACACACACACACACACAACACACACACACACACTCACTCACTCACTCACTCACTCACTCTCTCTCTCTCTCTCTCTCTCTAAGTGTAGAGTCAAGCAAAGTGGTCAGGAAGGTGGGCTGAAAATGAGTGGAAAAAAGACATGATAGCCACACAACCACCATGTCGGGTACCCACGAAATGAAAATAAAATTATTTCTTCAGGACCAAAAGTAACAAGATTCCATTAGCAAGCGCAGCAACACGGCTACTTAAAGGATGAGGTCCCATGAATCCAGGTTAATGATATGCAACTACGAACGACGCCAAAAAAAAAAAAAAAAAATTTCAATTATCATGCCCATCACTGAGGTTAAGACTTTAGTTTTCCTGTGCAAGGAATGACTCAGAGTCACAGTATCATAATTATTATCTTAAGTATGCAGTACTTCGGACCTCTTTTTCTGTCGTGCTTTGTGAATTTTTAACAGAACAAGAATGACTCAAATATTGCAGTCTCAGGTTTACATGTGATTACTGCATACGTTTTTTAAACACAAAAAAATATGGTTGAAGTGTATAATGCAGATAACACACAGTTCCCATAATAATTTGTTGTTGAAAGTTACAATCCAACTGACTAGGGAGACTATGAAAGAGCACTGTTGCCATAGAAATTTGGCAAAATTTAACATCAACTTTAAGTGTGTGAGTGTGTGAGTGTGTGTGTGTGTGTGTGCACGCGTGCGCATGTACAATAATAATAATATATGGAATTTATATAGCACTGAATCTTGTAAAAAAACAAACAAATCGAAGCGCTTGCACTCAATCATTTACAGGCATGCAACTCTCCTTAAACATAATGAACAACAGATTTCAAAAACCATGCGCGCGCACGTATGCACGCATGCACGCACACACACGCACATACACACACACACACACACACACTCGGAACAACACTTAGAAGGTGAAAGATGCTGTTGAAAATTAGGGACAGATATTTGGGGGGAAAGTCTCAGGTAGGAAATAAGTGTCTTTTGAGGCTGGATTTGAAGGTATCAAGTGAAGGCTTTTGGCGAAGTGAAAGAGGGAGGTCATTCCAGGTGGATGGACCAGAAACAGAGAAGGAGCGACGGCCAACAGTGGTTTGTTTGAATCTGGGTGTTCGAAAGCACAAAGTATCTGCGGCTGAACGAAGGGAACGGGATGGAGTGTACAGATGAAGACAGTTACAGAGATAAGAGGGTGCAGATTTGTGGAGACATTTGAAACAGAGGGTATTGATTTTATTTTTTTTTTTTTTTTTTTTTTTTGCTGCCTCATCTTCTGACGACCCCCGTCCTACTGTTCCCATGCCGCTCATTCCAATCTCCCCGCCACAACCACACCCAGATTTGTTATGTCTCATCCTCAGGGTCGGAAGTCCACAGGGAGCCCATCACTATCAGGCCGCCATAGGGCCACCAGCCAGAGGGGCCCTGCACTGCTGCTGGGTCACTTTGGTGGTGTTCAGTGGTGCCTGTTCTGAGCTAACATACGCAGGACACCACCTACTAAGCCCCCTACTAACGACAGTATTAGCTCAGTCGCGGAGCCAGACTGAGTGAGTTGCCCACCCCAGGTGGCAACCACAACAACGTCCCTCCAACGACTGTCCCCCGCGAACCTCCAACCCCAAAGGCTTTGACACAAACTCACCACAGGCACAGAAGTGTATGGGCAAACCGAATCTGAGGCCACCATGAGACCTGAGAATTCGGGACCACCGAATCAGAGGCAATTTTTTTTTTAATAATACATGATGATCAATGACAATGAGGATGACGTAATGATGCTGCTGTGGAAGTGCATATGCTTTGAGACTACTTGACAGGGTTGTACTCTACGCTTACTATCATAATATATCCCGGCGTCAACCGGGCCCGAGAGATACAGACACCTGCAGTGTTGGTCAGGTAATTTGAGCAACACTCTCAAACTCGCATCCGTTAAGTGGATGAAGCTCGACTGTGTGGTCCCAGTCTTCCCACTGAGCCCACAGCACACTCACTCTGGGTAGGAGCCGGCCGGAGTCCGAAAAATCCCTATGACTCTTATGGGATTCGAACCCGCGACCTTCCAGTCCGTAACCCAAGGCGCTAACCACTGCGCCATGGCGGCTGGTGTATTGATTTTATACTCCAGTCTTTGTGAGACAGGCAGCCAGTGAAGAGATCGCAGAAGAGGAGTGATGTGTTCAGATTTTTTTCTTTCTTAGGACCAGTCGAGCTGCAGAGTTTTGTATGCGTTGAAGAGAGTGGATAGATGATGCTGGTAGGCCAGCCAAAAGAGAATTACAGTAGTCTAAACGTGAAAGAATGAGAGATGTGACAAGCTTGGAAGTTGCATCAGTGGACAGATACTTGCGAATCGCGCTTATGCGCCGTAATTGATAGTAGCAAGACTGGCAGGTCTGGGTGATGAATTTTTTTCATAGTGTGTTGTCAAGAACTACTCCTAAATACTTCACAGAGTTGGACAAAGGAACTGACGTATTGCTGAATTCTATTGAAGTTTTTGCGATAGAGGAAAGTTTATGTTGGGTCCCTATGAGTATGGCTTCGGTTTTATCAGCATTAAGTTGTAGCTTGTTCTGAGTCATCCAGTTTTGAATGTCTTGAAGGCAGTAGGACATATTTGTCAGGAGGGAAGGCAAGTTTTCAACAGTATCGCTGTACTGAAGCTGAGTATCATTGGCATAGAAATGATGATCAATATGGTGGTTGTTTATTATATGTGAGAGTGGAGCAGTGTAGAGAGTAAAGAGAACAGGGCCCAGGACTGATCCCTGCGGGACTCCACATTCCATTTTGACAGGTTTTGATTGAATTTTGTTTACAATAACTTTCTGGAACCTGTCTGTGAGGTATGAAGTAAACCGGGTGAGGGCTGTGCCGTTAATACCAAACGTATTTTGGAGGCGAGAAAGAAGAATTGAGTGATCTATGGTATCAAAGGCTGCAGATAAGTCAAGAAGAGTGAGGAGGGAGATTTTTCCTGCATCAGAAGCAAGTAGAAGTGTATCTAAAGTTTGGACTAGGGTGGTTTCGGTGCTATGGTTGGGGCGATAGGCAGATTGAAAAGTGGGAAGGAGATCATTGGAATGAAGGTGACTGTTGAGCTGTTTGAGAACGACTTTTTCTAGTACTTTAGAGACAAAGGGTAAGTTTGAGACAGGCCTATAATTCTTCAGAATGTTGGGATCGAGGTCGTGCTTTTTCAGTAGAGGTGTGACTATTGCTGTTTTAAGAGCTGATGGAAAATTTCCTGACACAAGAGATGAGTTTACTATTTTAGTGATAATAGGCACAAGTTGTGGAAGGCATTGTGAGAAAACACCCCTACATGTGTGCATAGATGCATTTATGAATAGATGCACATGCCATCCAAATGCAGCTATGCATGAGCAAGAACAAGCAGGCACCTCAATGTACTCAAAAGGAAAACTAACACCAACGTTTTTAAAAAATTGAGTAGCTTTTTTCAAATCAATTCTTACCTCTCCTACTGTTGTTGTTTTTTTAAATTTCAATTCAAATTGTGTATCCCTTTCTCAACCTTATCTAATTGAAACATCTGGAACAGTAAACACATTTTTCACTTTTCTTTCTGCCAAATCATTGATCTATAGATACAATTATTTCTGTTGAAATAAACCCCGCAACTCCCACACTATAATTTCCTTCATCCTTTATGCAACAAACCCCTCTGTCTATGTGAAAATGCTTAAAGCACACAGATGACAGCACACTTGTGTTCAGATTCAGACATTGCCAGACTATCTTTCATTCTTTAACTTCTTGGCCTAGAACTCAACAAAACCCTGAGAAAGGCAGAACAGAGAGAGGAATGGAGGGAACTGGTTGTTGAGTCTTTGAGGGTGCCCCCACGGTCATCAGACTACAGGACAGATAGATAGAGATAGAACTTCTTGTAAGTGCATACAATTTGTTGTAGTATATTCTACTGTATTGAATTGTATTGTACTGTATTGTACTGTATTGCAGTGGAGTGGAGTGGAGTGGAGTGGAGTGGAGTGGAGTGGAGTGGAGTGGAGTGGTCAGAACTGATTTCTCTGCATAAAATCTGGCCTTTTCTCCCCAAAGAGAAACTGTCACCATTGTCAAGGCCCCTGGCCCCATCCCATCCCTCTTTATCATCAGTGTTTATGAGCATGTGTTTGTATACAAAGTAGGGTTGGGGGAGTTACAAAATTTTAGAAGGCACAACTTCTCTCCTTATTGTGAGGAAATGTACTTTTTAAAATTTTTAATTCTTTTATATCGAGGATAATGGAATAAGCACTTATGTGCTTTTTTACATCCAGCTCCCGTGTGGATGCAGTTTTGTAAATTCTGTTATCTGTTCCCACCGGCACACAATGGCCTACTCTTACGAAAAGCGGAACAAGATTTAATGTGCACGCAAGATGTTCTGTGTGTGTTAGCACACAGGACCTTGGTTTAAAGTCTCATCCGAAGGACTTTTGGGGAGAGTGGAGTCTGCACTGATGTTAACTCCAGGGGAAAATATCCCCTTGAACGGGAATCGAACCCGGGTCATCAGATGCAAGCGCAATGTTCTAACCACTAGGCTATCCCGTCCCCCTGTATGAGTGCTAAATGCCTGTTAAACACTGGATCTTGCTAACAACCCCCACCCCACCCCCCTTTCTGAAAAACTACCACAAAAACCACCAATAATAATCTAGTGCAAGTCACGAAAAAAAATGTCTGACTTCAAACAAGATTCTCTGACCTCTGATTTTCTGAACAAGTGCATAACCTATAGACCACCATACAATCATTTTCTTTTTTTCATACAATCATGTTCTGTCGTTTCAGATTTCACTGCATTCTTCCAAAAGATATGTTGCAGAGGGGAAAGCATTTCTCACATGCACACCCACACACTTTCTTTTTCCTTTTTGTTTGTTTGTTTTTGGTGGGTGTATTTTAAAAAAAAATTTTGTTTGCTTGATTTGTATGGCTTATTTTGTTTTAAGTTTTTATTCTTATATATGCTGATATATAATTTTCTTTTCTACTTTATTTTTGATAGATGGCGAGATGAAAAAAAAGCAATTGCACTGCTTATCAATGTACCATCTGAAAATTAAAGTTTGACTTTGACACAAACACTGTACCACATCAGCTCATCACAAACAGTAAACCATAGCTGTGTACTTTCTATGCCATCCATACCACAGGCTATAACTGGCCTGCTTTTCCACAATAAGAGGGATGGGGTTTTCAAAGTGTGCAGACATGCTGTGAACACATTTGCATTATTTATATGCTCCACAGTTTATAGTCCTAGTCACAAACCTGCGAGGGAACACCAAGGGAACACGGAATCACACTAATATTAACCCCCTGGAAAAACATCACATTAACCAGACAGCCTAGCGCTTGGGACTCCAACCAACACACAGACCCAAGCTCACAAATCAAACACTCTATCCACTCTACCCTGCTCTTCCAGAACCCCCACCCTCCTGTTGCTCGCTCACTGATTGGGGATTCTATCTATCCTTACAGCCAGAAGGGGCTGAAGGTTATCACCAGCCTGGTGGGCTGTTGAGTAATCCTGATAGGGCGTCCCTCCTCCATGTGGTACTGGTGTAACATATAAGCATGACTCAGGCTGTGTAAAGGAGCTGATAAGAGGGTAGGAACAGGAAGATGGGGCTCAAGGCTCTGAGGAGAGAGATGTGATGATGCACTTCTTTTGAATATCAACACATGTTTTTACTTCTTCAGCTCTTCCTCTCCAGTCAGTCAGTGAGCCTTCCTCCTGCATGACAAGTCTCAGATAATACAGACTGAATCCATTTTTGTTTCCCTTTTTTGTTCTCTTGAAGTCTTTTGTCAAGTCTTGTCGTTTTAGTTCTAATATGTTTGATTGCATAGATTTTGTAATTTGCTAAAGAATATGGGTATCTACTTAGATCTTTTTCTATAATTGCCTCGTTTATATATTTATCCAAGAGAGAAAGAAAGAAAGAGAAAGAGAGAGTTCATTAGGAAAAAGTTACTAAACTACTTTCGGTGATATGCACACAAGACAGACCTGGCTTAACACAACCCTTTTGTCTGTAACACACACACACACATCCATTCACACACGCATGCACACACACACACACACACACACACACACTAACACACCCTCTCTTACACAAAACCCTACCCCTCTCCCCAAACACGAACACACACAAAGTAGACACTTGACACCAAATAATGAGCTAAAATAGACAAGGCAACAAATGACTCTTAGTGAAACAGGGATAAAAGAGAAAAGCAAAGAAAAAAAAATCAAAACAAAAACAAACCACCAAGCTTCCAAAACAGCAGGTAAACTTACAGCAGTGAGTTGTTTGACAGCATCCTCACACACTTGCATGCCCCGAGGATCGAACACCTCCGTACATCCCAAGTACTGAAAGCCACAAAATAATGCTGTATTTACTACACGCATGCACACATCATGTTCTGATTCTTTTTCCTTTCTGAAAGAATTGATAATGCTTTATTTACTATACATACATCTTGTTCTAAATCTTTTTTCTTTTTACAAGAACTGTTAATACTTTACTTCAACACACATCATGTCCTTTTTTTTTTGAAAGAACTGTAAATGTTTTATTGTCTTTACACACATCATGCCCTGTCTTTTCTTTGCTTTTACTAAAAGAACTGTTACTGTATTTTTAAGTCATTCAATAATTTGCACACACACACACACACATACTCGCACATACACGTGCACACACATACACACAAACATACACACACACACACTAGCACAGCCTGTCTGTCTGTCTGTCTGTCTGTTACTCTGTGTCTATCAAAACACACACACACACATACACAGATGGCTTGATGAAAAAAAAGCAAATGCATGGCTTATTTAATGTACCATCTGGAAATTAAAATTTGACTTCGACTTTGACTTTCACACACACACACACACACACACACACACACATCCTTTTTCTTATCCAAAATTTGTAATTTGCACTCTGTACCAGAACCTTAACTACCCACTCAAATGCTCATACCTAAACTGGTTAACTCTAATATCACATGAGCACACACTCACACACACACACAAACACACAAGGTGACAAATTGCATTTCATTCCCTGTCCATTGTAGCTCAGTAGTTTAGCAATGCAATTTTCTTTTTATCAATCAGTGTTTACAAATTAGTTGAAATTCCTTCCCCTGACACATGTCCCCCCCCCCCTTTTTTTTTTTCTCTCGTCTTTTTTTTTCTCGTCTCATATCATAAGCTGGCAAGAGATGCTAAACGGTCTGTTCTTTCATTCCTCGGCAAGAGCTCCAAGGTTCACCAAAGATGAGATTTTACATATGTATGCGACCCTTTTTACCCACCATGAAGGTAGCCGCATTAGACTTTAGGGATAAATGGATTTGATTAAATACACGCACGGTGCACACAATATAAACAAAAATAAAA
>CM054138.1:75669682-75702182 GCA_028751875.1 Rapana venosa | reverse complement strand
CAGAAAGAAAAAGGAAAAACTGACAAAAGTCATCTCTCCACCATTGTGAATGCATTCCCCCACTCTAAATGCTTGCTGAACTTCCTTAAAAAAAATTTTTCTTTTAAGTTTCTCTGAGTACACAGGTTTTTAATTTTCACCCCCCCCCCCCCCCCCCCCCCCCCCCATTCCCCAAATCTGATACACAGATTGGCAACCCCTAACCCTAGGCTAATAGATAAGTGGTTTGACTATGTGATGTGACTGCACCTAATGTAATTTCTTTTATAACTATGATAATAAAGCGGCCTTCAATTTTAAAATTCAGGACAAAAAGATCTACCCACCGTCCTAAACTTGGGAGGATGAGGGGGGCAACTAAGATGTTCTGCTTACAAATGTAAGCTCTATAGTCTACAGCCTTTTTAACCATCCAAAATGTAGCCCATCTTGTTTCATCTTCAACAAGTTTCAAACAAAATTTGAAAGGAAAAAAAAGCACATTAGACATTTATTAGAACAGAAATTATAAGAAATAAGACATGCCAAAATAAAACCTGAACACAACACACTTACAAGAAAGAAGGAACTTAAATAGCAAATATTACACTTCCTGTGGTTTCAGATGAGCCAGACAATAGGCCTAAACTTTGTACTGAACAATTCCAAGTGACCTATACCGGGAAAATAAAAACAAAACAATGTGTTGTCATCATTTTGTAAAAGTTTGCATTGTAATTTTTTTCCCCATGTCACAAACTGACAAAGACATGACAATGTCTAGACATAACACTACAATTCAATTTAAGAGAAAAATTTATGAAGAGAAACTTTGCTTAGTTTTCTTCTTGATCTTCCCTATGCAAATAATAAATACAAATTTATAAAAATGAGTTTTTAAACCTTTTTTTTTTCTTTTAAAGCTCTTTCACAATAGTCCAGGGGTGTTTTTTTTTTAATGCAGCATTGAACACAATACATAGATCCAAAAACACTAATGCAAATATTTGAATTGCAACTTGTCTAAAATCAGTATCAACCCCCCCCCCCCCCCCAAAAAAAAAAGTTTTTGAAAGCAAATGTTTACAAGTCCACTATATGATATGTGTGTTGAAAAGTATTTTAAGTGGTACAGAGCCTTTCATTATCTTAATTTCATATCATTCATGTCATTTTCTCTACACTTGTATGCATTTAAAAAAGTATGTACTTTCTAGCCAGAAGGCCCATAGAGCTGGAGCTTATCCCGGTTTCTGTAGCGTTAAGCGAACTGATGGTTTTCACCACCCCTGTGACAGGACGCTAGTCTGTCGCCAGATACTTCCCCAGCAGAGCTGGTACCCACTTGTACACCTGGGTGGAGTGAGGAAAATGGAGTAAAGTGTCTTTCCCAAGGACATAACACCGAGCCGAGCAGGGATCAAACCCGCGACCTCTGGATCATGAGTTGACCGCCTAAACCACTCGACCACGGTGCCTCCAAGTATGCATTTATATGATATATATTATATGTCTATGTTGCCATCCTTCAGAAATTATTTGTGTTCCAGATGATCAAATTGTATCAAAAAATGCTGAAATGAACACACACAAAAAACTCATTCTAATTTACAACAAAACAGCGGTATATAAATCACCACAAGTAACAAATAAAAACACCAGTGACTATACACACTGGCACCTTCACATACTAGAACTATGCATAATCATAGTGTGCATCACACACGCGCGCACACACACACACACACATAGACATACACACACAGACTCACTCGTACACACAGTGACACACACACAGTGACACACACACTCACTCACTCACAGTCACACTGTGAAAGATACACACACAATCTCAATCTCTCTCTCTCTCTCTCTCTCTCTCTCTCTCTCTCCTCCTCCACAACACCACACACACACACACACACACCTCTCTCTCTCTCTCTCTCTCTACTCACCACACACACACACACACACACACACACACACACACACACCCACCACACTTTTCAAAGTTTCATTTTCTACTTACCACTCCCCTCACTTTTAACTAAGACAAGGAAGTTTGGTTTAAAATCAGGAAGAATATTTAGAACTTTTTTTTTTCTTCTTTTCAAAGGGGAGAGATTGATGAGGAAATATTGACTATATGACTTGAGTTCCTCAGCTTCCTGGTCTAGCCAACCGACTCAATAAGAACAAATTTACGCAACAAATAATGAACTACCTGTTATACTGAGTGGCAAGAGCAAAGCCTTGGTATAGATTTCAATAAAATGAATCTATCTGTGGGACAACAACAAAAAATGAATTTTAATAAGCTGCTGGAAGGTTTTAAAAATGTAAACATCCTTGCCTAAAATATGAGAATGAAAACTTTTATAATTTATAAATTATACCCCACAGAATCTACAGATGCAGTAAATCCCCTCTCTGAGTCTAGCGCTTTCTTTTCATTCACATGCATATCAAAATGCACCCATGCACATGCACACACCCACACGCACACACCCACATGCGCGCACACACACACACACACACAGTGACACACTTGTACACAAACTCTAACAAAACAAAGCATACTACACTTAAGATAAAGAAACATATATATGCACAATAACAACACTATCTTCTTTTATAATACCACAAGCAATATTTTTTAAAAATCCAAGAAAGTCACAGCAAGCTAAAAATATCACCAACAATAAAAAAAAACTAAATATCAATAAAAAGGGGGTTTTTTTCCCTAATAATGTTTATAAACCAAAATTGATGTATCATGTACCTTGATCCTAACTGGGCAAATGTACATCAATCTTCATAAGAATTTTTCCTTTAAAAAAAAAAAAAATCTGCATCAGTTAGGTGTGTTTAATTATGAAGCACACTTTGCCCCCACCTTGCTTAGCAGCTGAGGCTATCTTTCCACACTGATAAACATTAATCATGACGCAGCAGTCAGTATCTTACACAGTATCTTACACGCTCGTTCATTTCCCTCGTGCTGTACCAGGACGATAGATATATATTGCTGTAATAAATTCTATGCTACCTCACGAACATTAGGCGAAGAGCCCGAACATACAGGTGACCTTGTAAAAGGTTTATTTAAGGCATGGTGTAGGATGTAGCTGCCAATTAGGAACTTTAGACAAGATAGTGTTTATAAAACAACGCAGCTTTCAGTCATAAAAAAAAGTGGGAAGAGAGGGAGGGAGAGAGAGAAAGCATGATTACGTATGCATGTTTGCACATGCACACTCACACACACTTTCCAGGCTCCTATTTGCTTTCTTCTTTAGACTTAGAATCAGGAGTTCAGTACATATATAATTACATATCCATATTCTCTCTCTCTCTCTCTCTCTCTCTTTTCTAAAAGGGCTATTTATTTAGTACAAAATAAATCAATACAAAAGGAACGGGAAGGGTGGGAGAGGGACACATTCATAACCATGCACTCAGCACTGGTGAATGAAAGTTTGTATGTTGTTGTTTGGGGATTTTTTGTTAGTTTGTTTGGGTTTGTTTCTTTTCTTTTTTGTTTGTTTGTTTTGGGGGATGGGAGGGGGGGTATATATATGTTAAATTCTTTTATATCAAGGATAACGAATAAGCACTTTCAAAAGTTAATTTTGTCATCTGTTCCCACTAGGACATACAGCTTACTCTTTCAAAAAGTGGAACAGGTTTTTAATGTGTGCGCAAGATGTTCTGCATGTTCACACATTGGATCTCCGTTTATAGTCTCACCTGAGGACTTTTGGGTATGGGGTCCGCACTGATGTTAACTCAGGGGAAAATCCCCTTGAACTGATGTCTCAGTGGAGGTTCAAACCTGAAGCGCCTGATCATGAGCATATTGCTCTAAACCACCAGGCTAACCCATCCCCCAAGTATACATTTGCACATATACATACATATATATATGCAATCACAATCAATTAAACACTTTCAAGTCTCCTGTTTCACGCTTTTTGGTTTTTTTTCAAACTCAATCCCATTTCACAACCACCATCCTCTCTCTCTCTCTCTTCCCCCCCCCCCCCCCCCCCCCCCCTCTCTCTCTCTCTCTCTCACTTCAAATTTTGTACGAATTAAAACTGTAACTGTGTGAGAACAGTACTGATCAGATTCACAGCACTATGAACTAAAATTGGCATGTGGTTGACAAATACTTTTAGAATACATTTTTTAACACAGGCTGCAAACATTGATTATGTTCTTCAATGTTTTTAGGCAATAACACCCCACCCTTGACCCATTTCATGCACTCTACTCTGAGTTCTAATGGATTTTTTGACAAGTCATGGCCTTTCTCATTCTGGTCTACTCCCATACAGGCACATGTATTTAACTACATTTTTGCTCTATTACAATTTACTGGCAGTTATTTCCAATGTTTATGGACTGTAAATTAATAAAGCTTTCATCATAATTATTTTTTTCATTTCTGTAAGCCATCACCATTAGTGGCATCAGACCATAAAATGCATGATTCTTATCATTTTCATTATGACTGATGTTAA
The DNA here is from genome assembly GCA_028751875.1 of Rapana venosa. Taxonomy (NCBI): domain Eukaryota; kingdom Metazoa; phylum Mollusca; class Gastropoda; order Neogastropoda; family Muricidae; genus Rapana; species Rapana venosa. The sequence continues at coordinate 75,697,677 of CM054138.1, read as the reverse complement.
AAAATAAAATAAAAATGTACATTACTATTATTGAGTAATATGCATTGCCCATTGTGCAAAGTTGCATTTCACTGAGCTTGTGTACTGAGTTGCATTGCACTGCATCACAATTTACATTATACTATAGCCAGTATGGGTAATCAGCTTTTTACTGACACAGTGACAGCATCTGTCTTGACATGACAATTTATTGTCCTGACTTTTCTGGGTGGCATATTGACTGTTCTCATGAATAAGCTCACTAGGTGACATTTGCTCTGTAAAAGGTCACCACTTTCTTTAGTTCTTCCAGCCATCATGGCATTCAGCAGCGTTTGTATACATTGATACTTCATGAGTAACTCAGCTGTCAATAACTCGTCACAATCAATGTAAATCATCAGCATCACCACACACATCACATATGATGTACACAACACACAAACACATACACACACACACTTATAACAATACCTCTTGCCAACAAATACATCATCTGGAAATTTCCAATACTAAATGAGGTACTGTGCTAAATCGGCATCAAAGGGGTGATTACACAGTATTCAAACAAACTTCAAATATGAAAGGGAGGGGGGAGACAGACAGAAAGACTGACAGACAGACACACAGTCACGCACACACACACATGTATACAACATACATTTGCAAATGTATACCATGTACTAGTGTACTGTATACATGTGTGTATATATTATATATTATATTATATTATATTATATATATACATATATATATATATATATATATATATATATAATATATATATATATATATATATATATATATATACCACATACACTATATACAGACAGAATGGGAGAAATAAGACTATCACAATGATGATGATGAGAGAGGATAAATTTACAAGTCCAATGCTCACCCTTTCCTCTCCATTCTGATGCCTGCAGCCTGATCTGTGCGTGTGAAATAAGACACTGCTAACAACAGCACACAAAATGTCCTGACTCTCTCTCTACAGCTACTGCCTCTCTTGTCTAGTAGGTCTCCTCCAGGCACCCCTCACATCACCTCCCCAGCTCAGGGAAACAAATCCTCTTTTCCTAATATCTGGTCCTTGGGTCTTTTGTGTCATGCAGGTCACACAGTCACATTGCCAAACGAGGACAAAAGAGAACACAAGGAGTGGAGTAGGCTGCCATACAAGCTGATGAACACACCAGTAACTGTGAACGGGACACTGAGGTCACTCAGCAACTAGCTGGTTGTGTTACACAATGACTTTGTTGCACAGTGTAAAGGTTTTCTTATTCACTGCACCTGTACATCTCTTTGTTTTCAACCTTTTGAGCGACATTCACTTACACTATTTTGTTCTACTCCTGGGAAAAAATTAAGCTACTCTCTCTCTATCCCCTCCCCCTCCCTAATCTGTTTCTCCTCTTTACTCCTTCTGCCTTTTCTAAGTTTTCTTCCTCTACTCTATTTCTTTAGCATAATAAGTTTACATTGTATAAGTTTTGTTTGCTCATCAAAAGTCTGTACTCCAAAAAGACATTCCACAAGCCATTCTCAAATCCACTGAACAAATTCCAAACTTAGCATTATTACCCACTTCGGCACACAAAAATGTTGTGCTTCTGACAAAGGTTTTATCCCCTCCTTTCCAAAGAACTTCCACCCCCAGAAAAAGCACAACCAACAACATCTACACAAAATACCTGGGGACTGACCCAGCAATCTTCCTAAGGTATCCCCCCCCCCCCCCCCCCCCCCCCCTCAACTTGGAGTTTCACAAAAACAAAGGTGAAAAAACCCACCATCAACCACTCTGAACCCACCACTGAGTGGTCAGAAAAACATCTTCACATCCACACAACAACAACTACAACTCTTTCCCAAGCAGAGGAGAAGGCACTAGATTCCAAAACTGTAAAAACACTGCCAGGTGAAAAACAGACGACAGCTATGTCGCCAGACACACTTCTTGCCAACTGTGTACACGTCCTTGTTCAGGTTAGGAGGGGGGGCAACAGTGGGAGGAACGAGTCTGGAGGAAGGGAGGGGGAGTGGCTAAAGCGGTGGGGGTATCACTGTTAGGAACGCGCTAGTGGGGGTGGGGGTTGGGGGGATTAGGGGAGACAGGGTTGGGGGAGGCTAGTTGAGAGCGCAGAGCGGCAACAATGAACGCGGCGCGCACAGCGCGTGAAAATAACCTGCGGACAATCTGCTAGGCTACACTGTGTCCCACGCGGTACGGCAACTTTTCCTCCCCCAAGATGGTTTTAGTGGTAGCTCTCTCTAGTCCAAGAAATCGGGGACAGTAGCCTAGTGCCTTTTACAACTGAACCAACTTGAGCTTTCTCTAGCCACCACCAACTCCTCCCCCTAAGCCTCCTTCCTACCCCCCCCCTCCCCCCTTTCCCAATCGTCACGCTTCCCTCCTCTCCACCCCTCTCTCCGATCACCCAAGCGCCCACCCACTCACCCCCTGTTCCTTTCTCCTATTGTGTACTCTTACAATCTAATCTTACAACCTGTCTGCCTTCTTGCTTCACAAAATAAGTAGCCCAGTTATATTTACCACACCTTTTCCTTAATTCTGGATGAGTGACACACCTGTTCTTATTCCACCCCCCCCCCCCCCCCCCCAATCCATTTTCGCCCCCAATCCATTTTCATCTCCTTCTGATGACTGATGCCTATAGGTACGCGTCCACTGGCAATCCCTACACCTCGCTCTATGAGCTTTCCATTCTTGTCACAATGGCCAGGCTAGTCTATCATTTTCCTGTTCTGCATTTATAAAGAAATCAGTCCTCATGGGAAAGATGAAGTTGTCAACTAAACTAACCATCTACCCTGTCCAAGTACAAAAAAGTGCTACACACACACACACACACACACACACACACACACACATACCATCTCCCTTTATGTTACCTCAAAAAGCAAACAAGCTTAACCAGTTAATCATCTCAACAACAACAACAAAAGTACACAAAACATGTCCTCTGTACCCTTCCAAACAAAAACCACCACTAGCACAGCAGCACACAAAATCAGTGAGATGTGTAATTACTCCATTAAACATAGCAACCTGGTGATGACAGATGGCTAGCTCTGGACTAGACTGGCTGGAGAGTTGGTTTTCATGTCTACACTAACACCAAACCCCCTTCATCACACTCTCTCACAACCACACACTGGCAACACAGGACCACATTCCAACCATACCGCCCACTGAACCAACCAGCTCTTCGCTCTGTCCCCAAGTCCTAGTGGAGGTAAGTTACACACATGATAGGTACTAGGTAGGAGAGAGAACAGTCTGATATAATCACTGTAGGCCTCCCCTCATTTGGGCATATGGCACGTTGGTGCAGGCTTTCTTGTGACACCACCAACACCTTATCAACGACTGGAAAGCTCAGATGACATCAAACCAGGACCCAGTCAAGTGCTGCACTGATAACACCACAGTATTGCCAGCGAGGTTCCAGCATAGGTTCAGATGAAGAACCACAATGTGCAAGGGAAGAATGAAAAAAAAATAGCAGTTTGTTAGCCATCTGTGTTGGGTGGAGAAAGAAGACGACTTATTCTGTGCAAAGCTTTGGTTGTAAAAAACTGTGACAGGTGAGTACAAATACTGAGTAAGTACAAAAAACTGAAGCAGGTGATGATTGTACACGTTTACGGTTATATTTGTGAATATATTTTACAAGTTTTTCCCAACCCCTTGCAATTATGACTTTTTTTTTCCTTTTTTTTTTTTTTTTTTTTTTGGGGGGGGGGGGGGGAACCGTAGGAGGAATAAGTGGTGGTAGTGGTAGGGATCAACTGTGGGGAAAGGGGCTTTTTTGTTATAATGTTTTTAGGTTTCTCAGGTTACAAAGCTGATTAAGCACACACACATCACATACACACATACACAAACACACACACACACACTCACACACACAAATAGATACATGACAAAAATGTACTTATATAAAATCACAAATAAATATATCATTATATGACAACATTTCAAATTATATTTAAAATACTTTCTAGTTTCTACCAGTGATTTCATTACATCAACTGCATGAAATGACTTAAAACTGTTACTAACACATTCTTTAAGACCACATGGAAGGTGAGAAACAGAAAGAAAGTGGGAGACAGGGTAAATTCAAACAATTATTTTTTTTCTGAAAGAAAAGATACAACCATATATTGTTTCTATGTAATAAAGAAACATCATTTTCATAACCATGTTTTTCAAGGTAAAAAGTCAGGTCTTTTCAGGAAAAATATATTATGAGAATAACTCCTATTATGCCATGGGTTCTTTTGTGTGTAATAATAATTATACTGAATGAAATGCATGTTGAACACTAAAACTCAAATTTTCAACAATGTATATTTGTTTCTTTGTTTGACTGTTGTTGTTTTTCTTGTTTGGTTGGGTTTTTCTTTTTTGGTTTTTTTGGGATAAGCTATCAAGACCTGCTATCAAGACCTCAAAGTCAACTACAACAGGACAGGATACACTATATGATGGTAAAGGAGATAATAATAAACTTGCATTATATATAAATAAATATTTAGTATTAAGAAGTATTGTTTCATAACAAGCTCCAGAATCTAGCCAGTTTTAAAGCTCTACTGTAACGATACATTACTCACTGGTCCTTTTCAAACATTCCTGAATCTACACTGTAATCCTTCTGGCTGCTTCAAACATTTTTGGTACAGAGAAAATCCGAACACATGAAGTGAAAACAAATTTCAGATGTAACTAGAGATTTCAACACAACATTATCAGTAATATTACATATTGTCATTAATTAGGAGGTCAAATTTTAAAAAAAGAGAAAAAGCAACAGACATGTAGGCTACACACACTCTCCTTTTTTTTTTCTTAAGTTTAAACCCTGCTAAACTTTTAGTACCAGCATAATATGACTGGGGTAAAAGTAAATTTACTCAAAGTGCATAACATATAAGTTTTCCTACATTCTCACTAGAAAAGCATGCCCACATGCAAGTGCGCGCATGCACGCAAACACACAGAGAACATCTTGAGTACACATTAAATCCTGTTCTGCTTTTCCAAAGAATAAGCCATTGTGTGCTGTGGGAACAGATGACAAAATTTACAAAACCACTTACACATGGGGACTAGATGTAAAAAAAACCAAAAAACACACATGTGTATTCCATTATCCTCGATATTAAAGAATAAATAAATAAACACAAAGGACCACTAAACAACTAAACAAGTTTGATTACAAGTGCCAATTCTAAAGATTGAAAACAGTAGAAAACTAGAATTTAGAATGGAAATGATTTTATTGATTTATAAAGTATTTTTCTTCTACATTTTCTGATCTTAGAAATCAGCACAAACTTGACTGTGTGTGTGTGTGTGTGTGTGTGTGTGTGTGTGTGTGTGTGTGTGTGTGTGTGTGTGTGTGTGGTGTGTGTGTCATTGTGTCACTGTGTGTGTGAGTTATATATATGTCATGACTGTCACTGTCAACACAGTATCTCTATCTGATCTATCACTGTCAACATGTATCTTGGTCAAAAACAAAACAAAACCGCTACATGTCCTTAAGTGAAACTAATCAAAACGGACAGTGAGTAGATAACTAAAATGTTTCTTTGGGTCTAGTTTCAAGGGCTTGACAAGTCAAGCTTATTTTCTTAAGATAATAACAACTATTTTAGTGTTTAGTACTGACTACAGTATATCATTATTACACGGGAAGCCTCTTTTGGTTTATAAATGCTAATCACATGTTAGCAGCCACTTCCTCAGTTCCTGCATGACTTAATGGTGCTCAGCTGCAATGCTCCCTCTTGGGCAGATTCTTAAATGTACTTCTATCAGTATGGTGCTTTTCTCTCTTTTTCTTTTTTTGTCATTTCAAATGATAAAGATATGGTGGGGGGTTTTATGTTTTCTTTTTTAATAAGTAAACTCTGCACAATGACTCATGTTTGTGTGTGTGTGTGTGTGTGTGCATGTGCATGTGTTTGTGTGTGTGTGTGTGTGTGCATGTGCGTGTGTGTGTGTGTGTTGTATAGGTGTATTTGTGATAAGATGTGATGTGGTTGGTGAGCATGTGTGTACTGTGTCAGTGTCACAGTGTGTGTGTGTGTGTGTGTATGAGCACATGCATAATTGAAACATGACTGTTATATATGGGTGTATAATGTAGTGTAGTGTGATGTGATGTGATTGTGTGTGTGTGTGTGCAAGTGTGTTTGTTCGTGTGTGTTTATGTGCTTTTGTGTGCACACACATGCGCTGTGTGTGCTGTATCAGTGTATGGATGTGTTTTTACAGTGTTGGGAGTAATTGCATGAAGGATGTATACACTACATGTGTAAAAGACACAGCCTGTTGAATGAGATACTGGATAATTCATAATCATAGGTCATCAATCAAACCATACATGATACACTCGTCAGTGATTCACATGTTATCTTGATATGAAAAGGTGAACATTGTAAACATAGCATGACTGTGTGTGTGTGTGCATGTGCGTGTGTGTGTGTGTGTGAGAGAGAGACTCTGCGTGCATGCGTGTGTGTGTGTGTGTGTGCGCGTGCGTGTGTGTGTGTGTGAGAGCGGGTGAGTGGGTGAGTGAGTGAGAGAGAGACTCAGAGAGACTCAGAGAGAGAGAGAGAGAGAGAGAGTGTGTGTGTGTGTGTATGTGTGTGTGATGTGTGTGCACATATATGTACACAATGTAGACTCTAACATGAACACTAGGGTTATTCTTTTCTAGTAATTTTAAATCTAACCTATGTACTCAATCAAAAGATATGAAGAGGAAGGGGGGGGGGAGGTTCAGTAAAAGCCCTGAAGAAAAAAAATTTTGGTTACGAAATCCACCATTTACTGTTCTCAATATATATCCCAGAAGCATGATTCATCAATCTGACATACCAATGTGGCTGACAGTCACTGAGTCAGTGTGTCAATAACAGTGACACAGGTAATGATGTATGCACCAAGTTATGAATAGCAGTTGGGTTTTTCTTTGTTACACACACACACACACACACACACACACACACACTTTTTGTTGTAAATAAGACATCCACCCCTCCATTTGTTCCCCCTCGTCTAATATCACTAGAAGTGAACAGACGTAAAATTGAATTCAACAACAACAACAACATAGAGTGATAAAGACATAAAATGACAAACACATGTACATATGCATTCATGAACATTTTTCTCCTTTTCTTTGTCTAATGAAGTCAGATATGACACACATGCATAACTAACACATCATGATCCACAGATCTTCGCAAGGACATTGACTCCCTTCCCCATGTCCCATCACACAGACAGACAGACATAAATGACACACATCTGCGCATATTTTTCTCCAGGGGCTCTCTTTTACATTGTCTGCTGTCACTGAAGACATACAATAGTAGAACATAATTCACAGGTCTTCTCAAGGACATTTATTCCCATTCCCACTTCAATCACACACAGTGACACACACAGTGACACACACACACACACACATGCACACACACACACATACACACACACACACACGCACGCACACGCACACACACACATACACACACTGGATGGGACTGGATGTAAAAAAGCACATAAGTGCTTATTCCATTATCCTCGATATAAAAGAATGAAAAAAAAAAATAATAAATTTTAAAAACACACACACACGCACATGCACGCACATACTGACATATATTCACAAGTTTACACAGTGTGACACACAGGCCAAACACACAGACTGCACTATATCACCCCGCAACAGCACAATTTTAATAACTAAATAAGTTCTTTCCTTTTCATCCTTTCAAAGTTCTATATGAATGATGTACTTCAATTTATATATAGTACACAAGTGCTTTAGGGGATGGGCTCAAGAGATGAATCTAGGGGGCTGCTACATTGCTGTCATAACACTTTCTTGAGGGGGGGTTTCTTTGTTTGGTGATTTTGTTGTTGGTTTGTGTTGTTTTTTGTTTGGTGGTGTTTTGTTGGATTTTCTTTTTTTGTGTCTTTTTTTTTGGTGAGGGGGTGGGTGTTGTGTTTGTTGTTTCTGTTAAGGTTTTTTGGGGGGAGGGGGAGATCTGGTACGAACTACTATTGTATTACTATTACAGTATTAGGTTCTGTTTTTCCCACCATACTCCTTTAAAAATGTATAATGTCAACTGCTTTCTGACGCTGAAGTCCCTTGCTACTTTGTTAAATTAAGCACACTGTTTTTTAATACATAAGAACTACATGTATACTGTATGTAATGTATGTAATTTAATAAAGTTTCATCAACTTCATGAATAGCCACTTTCGAACTATTGTATAAATGTTCAAATGCAAGTAATACACCATCAATGCATGCATTTATAAATGATTTTCTACTTCATCAGTTTATGTTCTTGGAAAGAGAGAGAGAGAGAGAGAGAGAGAGAGAGAGAGAGAGAGAGAGAGAGAGAGAGAGAGAGAGAGAGAGAGAGACAGACAGACAGACAGAGAGACTCAGAGAGAATAATGCGTGCTCAATAATTAATGTTCACCACAAAAGCAGTAGGAAAACAAAAACTCCCTATTCAGTACCCCCATGACTATGCATAGTATTATTTATAACACTTCGAGTTACTGACAGGAAAAACTTAAATCTACCTTTAAAAAAAAAAGTTTATGGTCATAGATTTCCTCCAAATATCATGTAATACTTTATCATGTGAAATTACAGCTCAGGTAAAATCATTAATCTTTTACAAAAATATAGTGCCAGCCACTTCTTTGGGTTCTTGCATCAAAATTTAACCAAACATTAATCTTCATTTTACAATGCTGAAACACGCAAATTTATGTGAAAAATAGCCTTAACTTAGGAAATACTTAAATTAGTCTCATTTTAATAGTGGCAGTTAACAGTTTGCTGTTTTTCTAATAAAACACATCTTAGCTAGTAAGTTAGCAACACACTATCTGTGTTTATATCATCACAATGACTAGTGTAAGTGAAACAGTTCAAACACTATATACGGATACCGCTGTCCTGTTTCTGGTAGTCTGGTCTTGTAAAGTTGTTATACTCTATACCACTGTCCTATTCTTAGAAAATTTTCTATGATTGTCTGGTCATGTCAAGTTATTACTTCTAGCTACTCCTATTTCTATCTTTGAAAACATTCACTATTATTTTCTTAGCAGAAATGGTGGAATCTGATGCTTTTTTAAAAGTTTTTAATTGTGTAATTGTTTAGAGACTGGATCTTCATATAATTCAGCATAATATGATACTTAAAATCTTATTTCTGTCACTCGTAAAGTGTCAGTTCATGGGTTGCATGGCACTGTGCTGAGGTACAATCAAGAAATTAATAACATTAACATAAAGATATTATAAAACAATGTGGGGTTTTTGGCCTACATACGTAACATAGTGAGCAAAAAATGCACAAGTAAACAGTTTACTCAAAATTGTAATGTAAGGACTCCAAGTACCTATGTACATCATATATAATCCAGAGCTCATACTGTGTTTAATCAATTAATGACTAATGTGCATGGATACAGTGTGATTGTGCGCATAACATAGATGTGTGTATGAATGTGCGTGTTTGTGCATGTGTCTGCATACATGCACTCTACAGACTGGATGCTTTTATTAAAAGAGTAGGCCAGTAACTGTTGTTAACATCAACATGGTGTGTCAGTCTGTCACACTGTGTGAGTGTGACACTGACACAGTGACAGACACAAACATTCCTGCAATCTCCTTTGACTTTGTATTTGATAATGAACACCACAAATAATGACTGCTTACTATCTAATAATGAACAGAATGAATGATGACCATGATCATAAGTACTTAGGAACTGAAGATATAGGCCTACATTGCTTTTCTCTGTGGTGAGCTGTTAGCATGATCTGAATAGTATCATGATTGAATCTATTGAGTATGATGCTAACCCCTTCCTAATGAATGTTATGTACAATATTCTTTCACTATTTACTGACTGCTGGTTGGTGTATAATTCTAAATGGAATTAAATGATATTTTTCTACTGATCGAGCAGGGCTTTGAGCTGAACTGGATTTTTTGTTTTAATATCCCACACACGAAAATGCTCAGTCAAGAGACACTGCTCAAGCTGGACTAAGACTTGTCAAGTGTTACATAGCATTACTTAACTCAACATTCATAACGCAGTGTAATGAACAGAGCCATCCCAGCGATATGCATGACCATACTGTTAAGTGTATTATCACACAGATCAATGCTACTTTTATCACCTTAGGCCCGATGCAACGCAGCAAGTTGATCACACCCGAGTCAAACCGCTGAACACTTCAAAGCGAGTTGTCAGCCATATTTGTGATCATGACGTGTATCACTACGCTACCACAAGTGCCAGAGACACATGAACATGGAGGCTTATTTTTATTAAAACAGGATTATTTTTAATATACGTACCAAACAAGTTTGACGTAGGATTCGCAGTTGAGAGATAACTGGGTGTTGGCAGATCCAGTCGATAAAAATCGAGCTGTCTTCATCCAGTCATATTCTGATATAGGTCAGCGCTCTGTAGACAAGAAGTGACTAATGCATGCACCCGTTGAAAGCAGTTCCTGCCAACTAGACAACACTGACCACAAATTCAATCCAGCAGATTCCCAATTATCATTCACAAGTAAAGACTGAGAGGAACATTCACAGACACCTGACGGATTATCTGTCCCTTGAAATATCTTCACACGCTTCGTTGCTCTGCTACTGCAAGGTGCTGTGATCTCTGCGCATGTGCAATACCTTGATGAGCCACATGCCCCGCCTACACAACGATCTGTTCGCTGATCAAAACGATCGTCTGCTGATGCTTATTTATCGATTCCGTGGCATTCTCAGAAAGATATGTGTTTATTGTGCAGTTTGACTGTATAAATCCGTTCAACCATTTACATTTTCCCTAGGGAAAAAACAACAGCCTACTTTTGTTGAAAATAGGAGGAAATACCCACTTGCAAGTCAAAACTCGAAGGCAAAAATGTTCTGTATCCAGACATAGGATCAATCACGTGGTCCTTTTGAGTGTAGAAACGACCCGACGAGGTGCACGTGTACGAGAAGAAGTATACATATGCGAATAGATTAGGAACAAGTGAATTGGATACATAGGCCTTCATTGGATAGTTTCGAGGTGTAGGCCTATTGAAGGATCGCTCATTATTCTTTTGTGTCAGCTATCTGGCTACTTCCAAATTTGCAATGAAGATTGGCTGACTAACACGTGACTAAAATGATCTTAATGACTTAATGTTTCACTGCCCCCTAAGTTCAATTAATTCAGCTGAATTGGGCCTTCGGCCCAACTGACACCCGAACCTTACAGTCCACGTCAGGGATGTCACTACAACACTTAATATCAACAGAGAAGCTGCCATGTTATATAATTATCTCTAGAATATATTATTCAAAGGAAAGAGAACTTACATTGATTACTGAAATCGTCATGATCCTTATATCCTCGATATAAAAGAATAAATAAATGAGAGAATTGCCAGGCCAAAAGGAAAGAAAATGCACTAGAGCATCCACACACATACACACACACACACACACACACACACACACTCAGGCACACACACTGGATAAGAACTCTCTCTCTCTCTCTCTCTCTCTCTCTCTCTCTCCTCTCACTCTCTCTCTCTTCCTCTCTCTTTCTTTCTTTCTTTCTTTCTTCTCCCTTTGTTTCTTTCTTTCGTTCCTCGGCTAGAGCTCCGAGGTTCACCAATGGTGAGATAATGCTATGCGGCCGTTTTCACCCACCATTAAGGTAGCCACATTTCGATTTCGGGAATTCTCTCTTCGAAATGACTTTTTGAACCTCATCGTAATCTGTCTCTTACGGGACTGCTTATATATATATATATATATATATATATATATATATATATATAATATATATATTATATATATATTAGTGTGTGTGTGTGTGTGTGTGTGTGTAAGACATACATACATACATGTATCTGTCTGTCTGTTTTAAGATTTTTTTTAAAAAGTAATTGGAATTGTGTGCATAAAGATACATGTATGTGTAAGCGTGCGTGGGTGTGTATGTGTGTGTGTAAGTGTGTGTGTGTAGTGTCAGTGTGACCAGAATGTTTTTAATGCGTTTTTTGCTGTTGTTTATTTGTCTCAGACTTTTGGAATTCGCAAGCAGCCACAATCTTACTGTTGCCAACACCCTTTACCCCCACAAGACATCAAGAAGAACGACGTGGCACTCACCAAATGGAAAGATACACAACCAGATTGATTACATCTTGGCCCCCAAACGATTTAAGTCAAGCATCAACAAAGCCCAGACAAGAACTTTCCCTGGTGCTGATATCGGCAGTGACCACGACATAGTACTCATGATCCTACAGATCAAGCTGAAGACCAAGAACCAGAAGAGAAATCCCCGTTTGCGGTTCAACATGGAAAAGCTGAAGGACCCCGAAGTCGCTGAAATCTTTAAAGCTGAGATAGGGGGCAGATTTGCAGCATTGAATTTCCTCCAAGATGACATCAACAACCTCACTGAGACCTTCAGCAAGACCATTCAGGAGACAGCACTGGAGATCCTTGGGAAAGAAAGGAAAAAGAACCAACCGTGGGTTACCAACGATATCCTGGACCTGTGCGATCAACGTAGGGAGTTAAAGCCAGAGAAGAACAAAAACCCAGAAACGGCCGAAGAGTATAGAACAGTCAACAGGTCAATCAAGAAGAAGATGACTGAGGCCATGGGGAACTGGATGTCAGAACAATGCTCCAAGGTTGAGAAGGCAATGGCGAAAGGAGACAGCAAAGAGGCCTACCAGACCATCAAGGTACTAACCAAGTCCCAGCAGCCAAAGACCTCCGTTATTGAAGACAAAGAGGGGTCAGTCCTTACAGAGAGCGCCACTATCATGGAGAGATGGACAGAATATTGCAGAGACCTGTACAACTACAAGCTGAAGGCTGATCCGAACAAACTTCACGAGCAAGATCCCAGACCATCAGATCCTGAAAGCACACAGGTGCTGGAGGAAGAGATAGAAGAAGCAGTAAGATCCTTGAAAGGAGGCAAGCCACCAGGGATTGACAACATCCCGGCTGAGCTCATCAAGTACGGAGGCCCAGAGGCACTAACAATCATCTGCCAACGCATCTGGACCAGCAAAGAGTGGCCTGAACAGTGGACCCAATCCATCATAGCTCCACTTCCAAAGAAGGGAGACCTGAAGAAGTGCCAAAATTACAGAACAATCAGTCTGATAAGCCATCCTAGCAAAGTTATGCTACGCATTGCCTTGAACAGACTGAAACCACAAGCAGAAGAAATCCTATCAGAAGAACAGGCAGGATTCAGACCAGGTCGAAGCACTGTCGAACAGATCTTCAACATCAGAATGCTCATAGAGAAGCACCTCCAACATCAACTACAGCTCTACAACAATTTCATTGACTTCAAGAAGGCCTTCGACCGAGTGTGGCAAAAGCTCTGTGGCAATTCATGAGAGACTATAACTTCGACGAGGACCTGATTCAAGTCATCCAGGCGCTGTATGGCAGCTCCCACAGCGCAGTCCTCATGGGTGGAGAAATCGGGGAGTTCTTCCGGACTTCAGTTGGAGTTCGACAAGGCTGCCCGCTATCCCCCGTTCTTTTCAACGTGTTCCTGGAGAGCATCATGCAGGAGGCCCTCCTTGACTTCAAGACCACAATCACAATAGAAGGAAGGCCAGTCTGCAATCTTCGATTCGCAGACGATATTGATCTCATGGGCCGCAGTGAAGAAGAACTCCAGGATCTCACCACCAGACTGGAAACGTCAGCCAATGCCCACGGTATGGAGATCAGCACGGAAAAGAGCAAGATCCTAGTGAACAGTACCACACCGACCACTCCCACCAGCATCAAGATGAGTGGCGAGACACTAGAGGAGGTGGAAACTTTCAAGTACCTTGGAGCAGTCATCACCAAAGAAGGTACGAGCACACAAGAGGTGAAGATCAGACTTGCTGTGGCACTCTCCTCCATGACTAAGCTGGCGAAAGTGTGGAGAAACCATAACATCAGAACCCACACTAAGGTCAGACTCTACAAGGCACTCGTCACATCCATTGCCTTGTACAGCTGTGAAGCATGGACACTCACTGCCTATTTAGAACGTCGTATTCAAGCCTTTGAGATGAAGTGCCTCAGGCGGATCCTGAACATCACCTACAGAGACCGTAAAACCAACGACTACGTCTGGCAGCAGATCGAGGCACTGGCTGGCAAACAAGAACCATTGCTAGATACAGTCAAAGGGAGGAAATTGAAATGGTTTGGCCACACAACAAGGCATAACAGCCTGTCAAAGACAGTCCTGCAGGGAATGGTGGAAGGAGCAAGGAGGCAGGGACGACCACGCAAAAGATGGATATCCAACATCAAGGAGTGGACCGGCCTCACTGTACCAAACCTCCTGAAAGCAGCCCAGGACAGAACCATTTGGCGGTCCACTTGCAGCGTCCGTGCGGGTACCCCAACGGTCGTCCCAACCGAGGGATGATGATGATGATGATGATTTGTTTTGGGGGTGGGGTTTGGGTTTTTTTCGTTTCTCGGCAAAAACTCCGAGGCTCACCAACTGTGAGATTTTTGCGTATGCGATAGTGACCCCCACCCCCATCCACACCTACCCCCCAACACCAACACCACCAACACCATTTAGGTAGCCGCATTCCGACTTCGGAGATGGTGTCTTTCGCTCTTCTCTGGCTGGTCACTTCCGACTGTACCAAACTTCTCCACTGGGCAAATGGTCTGATTCAGCCATCACTCCTGTCATTGATCAGGTTTGACTTGACCCTGCAGTTCTAGTAGCTGCAAATAATAATAATAATAATAATAATAATAATAATAAATGGAATTTATATAGTGCTGAATCTTGTAAAAAAAAAAAAATCGAAGCGCTTGCACTCAATCATTTACAGGCATGCAACTCTCCTTAAACATAATGAACAACAGATTTCAAAACCATGCGCGCGCACGTATGCACGCATGCACGCACACACAGGCACACACACACACACACACACACACACACACACACACACACACACACACACACACACACACACACACACACAACATACACACTCGGAACAACACTTAGAAGGTGAAAGATGCTGTTGAAAATTAGGGACAGATATTTGGGGGGAAAGTCTCAGGTAGGAAATAAGTGTGTTTTGAGGATGGATTTGAAGGTATCAAGTGAAGGCTTTTGGCGAAGTGAAAGAGGGAGGTCATTCCAGGTGGATGGACCAGAAACAGAGAAGGAGCGACGGCCAACAGTGCTTTGTTTGAATCTGGGTGTTCGAAAGCACAAAGTATCTGCGGCTGAACGAAAGGAACAGGATGGAGTGTACAGGTGAAGACAGTTACAGAGATAAGAGGGTGCAGATTTGTAGAGACATTTGAAACAGAGGGTATTGATTTTATACTCCAGTCTTTGTGAGACAGGCAGCCAGTGAAGAGATCGCAGAAGAGGAGTGATGTGTTCAGATTTTTTCTTTCTTAGGACCAGTCGAGCTGCAGAGTTTTGTATGCGTTGAAGAGAGTGGTTAGATGATGCTGGTAGGCCAGCTAAAAGAGAATTACAGTAGTCTAAACGTGAAAGAATGAGAGATGTGACAAGCTTGGAAGTTGCATCAGTGGACAGATACTTGCGAATCGCGCTTATGCGCCGTAATTGATAGTAGCAAGACTGGCAGGTCTGGGTGATGAATTTTTTCATAGAGAGTGTGTTGTCAAGAACTACTCCTAAATACTTCACAGAGTTGGACAAAGGAACTGACGTATTGCCGAATTCTATTGAAGTTTTTGCGATAGAGGAAAGTTTATGTTGGTCCCTATGAGCATGGCTTCGGTTTTATCGGCATTAAGTTGTAACTTGTTCTGAGTCATCCAGTTTTGAATGTCTTGAAGGCAGTAGGACATATTTGTCAGGAGGGAAGGCAAGTTTTCAACAGTATCACTGCACTGAAGCTGAGTATCATCGGCATAGAAATGATGATCAATATGGTGGTTGTTTATTATATGTGAGAGTGGAGCAGTGTAGAGAGTAAAGAGAACAGGGCCCAGGACTGATCCCTTAGTTTTCTATGAGTAGGTTAAATGAGGGGACGGGAAAGCTCAGTGGTCAGAGCACTCGCTTTCCCCCAGCCAAAGATAAGTAGTATCGAGCGTGGTTACCAGTTGGATGGGTGACCGTTTGTGCGCCTTGGCTTCAGTGCAGTCCCCCTAGTACACCCAGCTGTAAATGGGTACCTGCCTCTTTAGGGTCAGCGAAGGTAAAGCAGGTAAGGAGAGGAGATGGGCAACGCCCTCACTATGCTGGCCCATAGAGAAGCTGAGGTCTCTGACGCCTCGCTCCCCTACGACCTTACAGGTTATGGGACACCTTTACCTTTACCTTCTTAAGTTAAGAGTGAAAGGATTTTTTCTTTTTCCGTTAACTCCACTGAGTGTCATGGGGGCGCCCTACTGCAGAGCTGTTCACCAATTTACTCCTTAACCCACCGAACGCTGACGTGAAGTATGGGATCTTTAACGTGCACATTTGATCTTCTGCGTGTGTATGTAGGCTATATACAGGAAGGGAATTAATTAAGGCACTGGCAGGTCTGCACTTGAAGTTGACTTGAGAGATCGTAAAAATCCCCATCCGTAATTCACCAGACGCCGCCGAGATTCGAACCCACGACTTCACGACCCATGAGATTGAAGTCGAACGGTCTTAACAACTCGGCTATAACGCCTATTAGAGAGTACTTTGATAATTCGTCTCACTATACCATGAGGAGCCATTGCAATGCCGTTCTGAAACATTCAGGCAGGTTTTTTGTTTTGTTTTGTTTGTTTTTGGTTTGTTTTTTCGCTCGGATTTTTTTTTTCCTTCCCTCGGGTCTTCGAGGTTCACCAATGGTGAGATTTTGCGTTTGCTACCGTTTTTGCCTTTCATGAAGGTAGCCGCATTCCGACTTCGGGGATGTATGCTGGGTATGTTCGTGTTTCCGTAACCCACCGAACTCTGACATGAATTACGTGATCTTTAAGGTGCATATTTGATCTTCTACATGTGTTTATGCACGCAAAGGGAATGAAGGCACTGGCAGGGCTGCACTTGAAGTTGACCCAGGAGATCGTAAAATCCCCACACCCTTAATTCACCAGACGCCATCAAGATTTCGAACCCTGACTTCATAGACCCATGGGACCAAAGTCAAGCGGTCTGAACCACTCGGCTATAGCCTCCCTCAGTTCAGGCAGTGTGCCCTTGGTATCTTGAACCTGCAGAACATCTTGCGCACACGTTAAATCCTGTTCTGCTTTTCGTAAGAGTAGGCCATTGTGTGCCGGTGAGAACAGATGACAGAATTTACAAAACCGCATACACACGGGGACTAGATGTAAAAAGAAGCACATAAGTGCTTATTCCATTATCTTCGATATAAAAGAAAGAAAGAAAGAACCTGGCTGAGCCCTTTCCGTAATAGGTTGCATGTTGGGTGTGTTGGCATCATCCATGCCACCGGCCATAGCTAAGCTACTCTTCTGCGAAAGACTGCTGGATGGGACAACCAGTTTTAACATAAATTATTATGTGCAAGATGTGCGCTCATACTAACAAGATCTCAGCTTACCCTTTTACCCAAATGACATGCATATAGTATAGGAACTGATGTAGTCGGAAACAGTGTTGGTTAACTCTTTGGGAGAACAAAAAGCAAAAAAAAGAAAAAGAAAAACAACAACCAGAATAACAAGACACACTAATCGACACCTTTTTAGTTTAACCTTCCCCATGCCTTGTGTGTGTATTTTCACCCAGACCCCTATACATGTATTTGATTCTTACCCCAGATTTGATTCTTCCTCCCTTAGGTCCGGGGGGGGGGGGGGGGGGGGGGGGGGGGGGGGGGGGGGGGGGGGGGGGGGGGGGGGGGGGGGGGGGGGGTGGGGGGGGGGGGGGGGGGGGGGACCATAATGACCCTTTTGTTTAACTCCCCATGCCTTGTGGTGTTTTTTCCCGCCCTCGTTTTGATTTACCCGAGATTTGATTTTTTCGCTGACTTCAGTCCTCCTATGGATGCCGGGGGGGGGGGGGGGGGGGGGGGGGGGGGGGGGGGGGGGGGGTGCCCTGTCAGTATAAATAAGCATCCTCACCTTTTGGAAATTCTGTGCTACCAAATCAATTCCCTCTTTTCTATCCCTTTGTTTCTGCCTTGTTCTTTTTTTTTTCTTTCTGTCACCTCCTTCTTGTCTATTTTCTACCTTCTTGGTCCATTCTCCTGCCTTTTTTTCTCAGAAAGACTTCACAGTTTTCTCCCAGGCCGAAGTGGGATGCGCTGGGCCTGACTTGTCCGGCTGCAAGGCAATGTATTAATGCTCACATGACAGACAACAGTAGTTGCTGTCTGAACCTTCCAGGAAGAAGAAGAGTCCTACCCACACTTTCAGTTACTGCCAGGTCAAGAACCCCACACTGTGGCTACTAAGCTATGCCGCCCCCTCATCTCATTGAATATTTTCGGTCACTTGCAAAATGAGTACCATTCTATGCAAAATGTCAACGCTGTATATCGCAGAATGAAATGGCCAACAGATTCCGCTTTTCTTTCCTTCCTCTTTCCCCTTTCCTCCCCACCCTTACTGGTAGTCTTCCCATCCTTCTTCTATGTTCTCTTCTTGTTCTTCTTCCTCGTCAAATGCTCGAACAGCAGCAACTATCCTTGTCTGTCATATAAGCGAAAATGCGTTGCACTGCTCTTAAGCGCCTGACATGTCACGCCCAGTGCATCCGACTTTGGGCATGGGAGAGCATTGTTATCTTCTAAGTCTTTCTGGGGGGAAAAAGGAGAATAGATCAAGAAGGATGTGACAGGAAGAAAAGGAACAAGGCACAAACAGAGGGGTAGTAAAGAGGGAATTCCTAGCACAGAATTTCCTGACAGTGGGGTGCTATTTCTACTGACAGCCCTCCCACCCTCAGCCCCCCAGGAGGAACTTCTATACAAAAATAACAGTGTCAAAAGCCATAAATAGTGACATCATGACAATTAGTACATGTATTCTGCAAGGTAACAATCTTTCAGCTTGGAATAGTTTCTGGGCTCTAATTTTCTGGTGAGATAATCAACTATGTTATCAGGTATCATGTACAAATAACATACAACAGATATTTTTTTTAATGCGAAATAAAGCAGCCTTTCTGAAACAAACAAATCATCCATATTAAGAAGAGCGAAAAATGGCAGACTCTGTACGGTAATCAAGCTCTGCTCACTCGGTAATTTCATGCAAATTTGTGTACCCTAACTGGCAACAAATATGGACAACGTTATCCTGAATACATGGGTTATCATTGGAAACTGGATAGAGCAACATTCACGCCACAACAGTAAAGTCAGACTCTTATCCTTACGTGCTGACGCGATAGGAGCCGGTCTATCTATTTCCAGACACAAGACAAGCCACAACCGCCTGCTAATTACACGAAACTTCACGCAGGCTTCACAGAGCAGTGCCCTTGCAAGAGGAGCTGCCAGACCACATACTACTAGTATGTGTGATGCAATCCTGTCTGCTGCATTAGTCTACAATGCGGTGACCGTCCTGGTTGACCCTGCTTATTGGGGGGGGGGGGGGGGGGGGGGGTTTGGGGGGGGGTTGGGCAGGGTGTTGATACTTCTAAGAAGAAGAAAGATACTTGTAAGGGACGACAGGAGAGTTGGTTTTAAATCTTGGTTTAATCTGGATATATATAAGATCTAGTTGCACAGTTTTAATAAATCTGAGACTTTTTTTTTCTTTTCGTTCCTCGGCTAGAGCTCCGAGGGTCACCAATTATGAGGTTTTTGCTTATATACGACTCACCCCCCCCCTCCCCCCCCCCCCCCCCCCCCCACACACACACACACACCATTTAGGTAGCCGCATTCCGACTTCTGAGATGGTGTCTAAACACGACACATGTGCGCATAGGATTTTTAAAAAAAAATTATTATCCATTCCTACCGACACGATATGACCTACTCTTCCGAAAGGCAGGATGGGTTTTTAACGTGTGCGCTAAGATGTTCTGCCTGACTTTGAAGTTTAGTCCCATTTCCCCTCAAACTGGGAAGAAAGGGTCAAAGCTGAGAATTCTTCTTCGTCCAACGCCCTGACAGCAACTACTGTTGTCTGTTGTATGAGCAAAAATGCGTCACGCTGCCGTTAAGCGCCTGACAAGTCAGGCCCAGCGCATCCGACTTCGGCATGAGAGAGAATCGTTATCTTTTAAGTCTTTCTGGAAAAAAAAGTCAGGTGAATGGACCAAGAAGGCAGAATATAGACAAGGAAGAAAAGGAATAAGGCAGGAACAAAAAGAGGGATAGAAAAGAGGACATTTCTAGCACAGAATTTCCAGCATGTGGGGATGCTATTTATACTGACAGCCCCCCTCCCCCACCCCCCACAGGGAAAAGGCTGAGAATCAAACCCAGAACCTCATGATTTACTTGTTAAGCAAGTGAACGTCTTAACTGACCTGACACCTTCCTTCTTTATTTGAGACGAAAGTTTTCATGGCCTCTGTGGTCGGCAGGGCTAAAAACATGACGATTGCTTTGGGCCAATACACGTGGCGCTCCAAAAGAGGACGTGGCCTGACCCCACTCCAGTGGCTGAGATCAGGAGGTCTACAGCCCCTTGAAGGATGTGCAGCCTACTGTGACTTCATCAGAGTGACTGAAGGACGCTACAGCCGAGTGGTTAACACCGTTCGACTCCAGTCCCATGGGTCCATGAAGTCCTGGGTTCCAATCTCGGCAACGGCGTCTGGTGAATCAAGGATAGGGATTTTTTTTAAAACGATCTTTCAGGTCAATTTCAAGTGCAGACCTGGCAGTGCCTTAATTCCCCTTGTGTATAATTATTTATGCACATGTAGAAGAACAAATATGAACGCTAAATATCCCGTAATTCATGTCAGCGTACGGTGGGTTACGGAAATACGAACATAACCAGCATACATCCCCGAAGCCAGAATGCAGCTACCTTCACCGTGGACAAACGGTCGCATACGCGGAAGTCTAACCAAGGAACAAAAAAATTTATTATAGTGTTTGAGCTGTCCATATGAGCGCAGAAGTAAAGGGGGTAAAGCAGAAACAATGTCAAAACTGAGATTTAACCCATTCAGATAATGTTAAGTAAGGAATCCAGAGTTGTTGGGGGTTTTTTAAGAAAAAAGGCGGAGGGGGTGGAGAGGTCTGTGTGTGCACATAACCTTTCACCAGGGTGACAGACCGCGTCTTCAGGATGATGACAAGTGAGTCAGCTTACACAACAGAAAGAAACCATGGCAACAGATGTGTGTGTGTGTGTGGTGGTGTGTTGGTGGTGTGTGGTGGTGCGTGCGTTGTGTTGTGTTGTGTTGTGTGTGTTGTGTTTGTGTTCAAAGTCAAAGTCAAAGTTTTATTTCCAGATGGTACATTGAATAAGCAAATGTTGTGTGTGTGTGTGTGTGTGTGTGTGTGTGTGTGTGTGTGTGTGTGTGTGTGTGGTGTGTGTGTGTGTGTGTGTGTGAGAGAGAGAGAGAGAGAGAGAGAGAGAGACAGACAGGCAGACAGACAGACAGACAGACAGACAGATAGACAGACAGACAGATAGACTACCTTACATTGTGCTGGGCCCCCTGAACGATGATCGCAGTAAGATGTGCAGCCAAAGCAACATTTTTTTCTGCTAAGGCAGCCAGGGATCGAACCTCTAACCCCTCAGAATGTCAGTCCAGCCCTTACCTCCCAAGTGAGCTGAGCTGGCATCCCAAAGCCAAAGTAAGGTTGCTGTTGTGACTGTATTTACGCCCTGACGAATGAAGGTGGCAGGACGGTTTAGACATTCGCCTTGCCTGTCAAGTAAGGTGCTGAGTTCGATTCCCAGCCTTCCCGGCCCTTTCTTCCCAGTTTGACGGGGAAATCGAACTGAACGTCAAGTCTTTCGGATGATACTCTAAACCAGTCGGTTCCGTGTGCTGCCAGACTTATGTACGCTAAAGAACCCAGGACAGTTGAAAATCGGAAAGAGCAGGGAGGTACGTACCTCCAATCTATCCTGACAAAATTGGAAGGTTCAATTCCCAACTGTACCCCCCCCATCCTCCCAAGTCGGTTTGTGGCTACCTTAATGGTGAGGGAAAAAACGGTCGCATACGCTAAAATCCTACCATTGGTGAACCTTGGAGCTCTAGGCTAGGAACGAAAATGACACATTTATGCCCCATTGGAGATTCCCGGTTTAGGGACTGTGGGAAGGAAGCCTAAGAAGTGTATAGAGGAAAAAGCTGCTCTCTTCTTCTTACCATGTACCAGGTAGGATGTGTGGTGCCTGGTCTTCTCCTGTGTTTGTAACTCTGCAAGAGGTCTGCCGCTAGCCTCAGCTAACACATTTTGACTTCAGAGCAGCTAATTTTTTTTATTCAAGATCCCTGCTGGATATGCTCATGTTTCTGTAACCGTCCAAATGATGACCTAAATATAGGGATCTTTAACGTGCATATTTGATCTTCTGCATGTGTATACACACACACACACACACACACACACACACACAACACACACACACACACACACACACACACACACACACACACACACACACTAACGGAATTAAAGTACTGGCAGGTTTGCATTTTAGATTGATCTTAGATATCGTAATAAAAAAAGCCCCACCCTTAATAATTCACAAAACGGTGCCACGGAGATTCGAACCTACGACTTCATGGACCTACGGGATTGAAGTCAAGAGGTCTTAACCTCTGGGATTATATTTGCATCCCAGCGGGGATTTCCCATGTAGAGACTGGACGCTGTCCGTCGATAAAATCTGTATCAAGTGGGCAGCCTTTTTATGACTGGTCAGTTCTGCCCTGGTGTTTAGCTCTCGTGGCAAGTGGCAAACACTTCTGACCACTTGAAGGGAGGGTGTGATAGAAGAAAGGGCTCTTGAGCGTTGTAGTGAAGTGACCAAGCCAGGCCTCTGCTGCTTCAGTGCTTGTCCTCAGTCTCTTTTCTTTCTCTCCACTCCACTTCCACACCACCCCCTTACTCATCCTTTTCCTTCTGTGCCGTGTGTTTTATTTTATTTTAATTTTATTTTATGCTTTTATATCGTGGATAATGGAATAAGCACTTATGTGCTTTTTTACATCCACTCTCTGTGTGTATGCGGTATTTGTAAATGTTGTCATCCATTCCCACAGGCACACAATGGCCTACTCTTCCGAAAAAGCGGAACAGGATTTAACGTGTGCGCAAGATGTTCTGCGTGCGTTCGCACACGGGGTTCGGCTTATAAACTCATATGAAGGACTTTGGGGGAGAGTGGAGTCTGCACTGATGTTAACTCCAGGGGAAAAATATCCCCTTGAACGGGAATCGAACCCAGGTCGTCAGATTGCGAGCGCAATGTTCTGACCACTAGGCTATTCCTTCTCCCGGGATGTGTGTGTGTGTGTGTGTGTGTGAAAAATGTGCGTGCGTATGACGCGCGCGCTCGTGTGCGTGCTGTCTTTATGGCTCTATCAGACTGGCACACTTCTTGGCTCGTGCCCAGTTCGGTGCATTGTTTCCTTTTTTTTCTTTTCTTTCTTTTTTTTTTTTGGGGGGGGGGGGGGTGGGGAGGGGGGGTCCACAGGAAGGTCATTTGGATGACGTCACCCTTTTCTCGCTGTCAGTTGTCGGTTTCCCGTTAGAATGACAGTGACACGGTGCAAAAAGCTGTATATATGTCGATTTCCTTGAAGTCGGGCGTAGGTATGACTTCACCGGCAATATCTAACATCCCCCCCCCCTTCCCTCCACAGAAAAATCGTATAACTGCGCAGATCAAAATGTAGAGTTCATGTACATTAAACTTTTCTTTTTGTTACTGTGAATGTGGAAATTTATGTGTACAATTTTCCTGTAAAAAGATGTATTATGTTTCGTTATTCAGCCACCGCTCTGAGGTTCAACACATAGGTGTTTGGGTATAGGACTGTTCTCCCCCCCCCCCCTCCTCCCCCCACAACTAAAGAGTGCCAAAGAGTGCACATTCCCACGCACATTCTGGCACACTCTCTCTCTCTCTCTCTCTCTCTCTCTCTCTCTCTCTCTCTCTCATAGCCCACGGCGCGCGCGCGCACGCACACACACACACACACACACACGTGAGTCAAAGCCTGCACAGACATACGCACATTTTGGTACTCACGCATACACACACGCACGCACGTGCGCGCGCGCGCGCGTGCACACACACACACACACACAACACACACACACACACACACACACACACACACATACACAGGGAGACGGGATAGCCTGGTGGTTAGAGTGATGTGCTGGTGATCTGCTGACCCGGGTTCCATTCCCGTTCAAGGGGATTTTTCCTCTGGAGTTAACATCAGTGTCGACTCCTCTCTCCCAAAAAGTCCTTCGGTAAGACTATAAACCGAGGTCCCGTGTGCGAACGCACGCAGAACATCTTGCGCACACGTTAAAACCCGTCTCGCTTTTGGGAAGAGTAGGCCATTATGTGCCGGTGGGAAGGGATGACAAAATGTACAAAACCGCATACACACGTGGACTGGATGTAAAAATAAGCACTCGAGTGCTTATTCCATTGTCCTCGAAATAATAGAATTTAAAAGAATAAAATAAACACAAACACACACACACACACACCACACAACACACACACACACACCACACCACACACACACACACACAATCACGACGACACACACACACACCTTTAGGTAGCCACATTCCGACTTCGGGGATCTGTACAAAGATAATGATAATTATGGATAGTGCTGGTGACATCTCACCGAAGCTGAATTTGTGGGATTGACTTTTATGCCACCATAGAAACATCTATAGATAGTGAGGAAATAACCGCATAGATGTTTTAAATTTATTCTTTTATTTCGAGGATGATGGAATAAGCCTCACGTGCTTTTTTACAACCAGTCCCCGTGTGTATGCAGTTTTGTAAATTTTGCCATCCATTCCCACCTGCACACAATGGCCTACTCTTTCGAAAAGCGGAACGGGTTTTAACATGTGCGCAAGATGTTCTGCGTGCGTTCGAACACGGGACCTCGGTTTATAGTCTCATCCAAAGGACTTTTGGGAGGAGTGGAGTTGGTACTAATGTTAGCCCCAGAGGAAAAATCCTCTTGAACGAGATTCGAACCCAGGTCAGCAGATCACGAGCACATCACTCTAACCACCAGGCTGTCCCGTCCCCATTTGACATAGATAGCTTGTTGGTGGAAGGCTGATGACTCTCAGCGGAAACCTTTCCGACTCATATCAATTAGCACAGTGAAGTGAAAGGGAAGATTCTTCGTCGAACGTTCAGACAGCAAATGTTGTTCTAAGAGATGAGCGAAAATGCAGTTAAGCGCCTGAGAAGTCATGCCCAGGGCATACGACTTCAGCATAAGAGAGATTGTTATCTTTGAAGTTTCTGGGGGAAAAAGGCAGGAGAATGGACCAAGAAGGCAGAAAATAAACAAGAAGTAGGTGTGAGGGAGAAAAGGAATAAGGCAGAACAAAAGAGAGTGGGAGAAAAAAAGGAAATTTCTAGCAGAGAATTTCCAGAAAGTGGGAATGCTATTTATACTGACAGAGGTCCCTGGCATCCCCACAGCTTAACTATCGGTGACTCCGATGATTTAGATGATGATGATGATGATGATGATGATGAAGAATAAATTTCGCCAATAGTGAAATTTTGTGCATGGAACTGTTTGTCCCATCATTGAGGTAGCCGCATTCCGACAACAGGGATGCCATCTAGTCAAGTCAAGTCAAGTCAAGTCAAAGAGACTTTAATGAAAGTCAATTACAATACTGACAGGCACAATGGTACGAATCATAATCTCAAAAGACGCAATAAAACTTAGTCTAAGTACTACATCAGTGTGCATGCCGCGCGCGCGCGCGCGCGCGTGTGTGTGTGTGTGTGTGTGTGTGTGTGTTTATTTTTATGTATTTATTTTTCTTTTTTTCTTTTATTTTGAGGATAATGGAATAAGCACTCGTGTGCTTTTTTTCATTCAGTCTCCGTGTGTACGCAGTTTTGCAATTTTGTCATCCGTTGCTGCTGCTGCTGCTGCTCTGTGTGTGTGTGTGTGTGTGTGTGTGTGTGTGTGTGTGTGTGTGTTTATTTTTATGTATTTATTTTTCTTTTTTTTCTTTTATTTTGAGGATAATGGAATAAGCACTCGTGTGCTTTTTTTTCATTCAGTCCCGTGTGTACGCAGTTTTGCAATTTTGTCATCCGGTTGCTGCTGCTGCTGCTGCTCTGTGTGTGTGTGTGTGTGTGTGTGTGTGTGTGTGTGTGTGTGTGTGTGTGTGTGTGTGTGTGTGTGTGTGTGTGTGTGTCTGTCTGTCTGTCTGTCTGTCTGTCTGTGTTTAAGGTTTTACATCCGTTCCTACCAGCACTCAAAAGTTTCTTCTTTTTCGTACGGCAGAACGAGTTTTAATAACATGTGCCCAAGATGTTCCGCGTGCGTTACTAGGGAAACAAGCAACAACAACAACAACAACAACAACAAGTAATGCAATGTATCAAAGCTGCAAGGGAATCATCAGAATCTGTGCCCCTCTGATGCCTCCTTGGTCCCCTACACAGATGATCATTTCTCCCCCGGCGGGTCTCATGCCCCTGTGAACTCGCATCAGACCTTTCGGGGCCTGAATGATAGGTTAGTGTTGCTGCTGTTGGTATTGTTGTTGCTGTTGTTGGTATTGTTGTTGCTGTTGGTATTGTTGCTGCTGTTGGTATTGTTGCTGCTGTTGGTATTGTTGTTGCTGTTGTTGTTGCTATTGTTGTTACTGTTGTGTAAGTGTTTTTGCTTTTACTGTTGCTGTTATTATTGTTGTTTCTGTTGTTGTTATTATTGTTACTGTTGCTGCTGTTGTTATTGATGTTGCTGTTGTTGTTGCTGTTGTTGTTGTATTGTTGTGTTACTGTTGTTATTGTTGTTACTGTTGTTATTGCTGTTGTTATTGTTGTTACTGTTGTTATTGCTGTTACTGTGTTACTGTTGTTGTGTTGCTGTTGCTGTTGTTATTGTTGTTACTGTTGTTATTGTTGTTACTGCTGTTGTTGCTGCTGCTGTTGTTATTGTTGTTACTTTTGTATTGTTGTTACTCTTGTTATTGTTGCGCTGACATCCTGTAGCGCTTTGATTTGTTGCTTTACAAGATTCAGCGCTATATAAATTCCATACTTTATTACTATTATTTTATCTCCCAAAATACAAAGCACTCTCACTCACTAACTCGTCCTACTTAGAAATCACCGCGAAGACTGTTAAGTACACACTTGGATGAGACGTTTGCCTGTATGACTGCTGTTTTCAAGTACTTCGCAACATAAACAGCCATACTCCGACTTCGGAAACCTTTGCCCTTTCTCCTTTAAAGGAGAGTGTAAGTTGTAAAGAAGTGGTCGTGGCTGAAGGTAACACCCACATTCTAGTTCAAGGCAAAACTACATTGTTTTCCCGTTCCTGGGCTAGAGGTCCAGGGTTCACCACTGGGGCACTTTTGTGTCAGCGACCGTTTCTGCCCACCATGAAGGTAGCCGCTTTCCAACTTCAGGGATGTATGCTGGGTGTATTCGTGTTTCCGTAACCCACCGAACGCTGACATGAATACCGGGATCTTTAACGTTCATAGTTGATCTTCTACATGTGTATATATACAGGAAGGGAAGCAAGGCACTGGGTGCCGGTCTGCACTTGAAGTTGACCTGGGAGATCGTTAAAAAAAATCCCCACCCTTAATTCATTAGACACCGCCGAGATTCGAACCCACGACTTCATGGATCCATGGGATTGAAGTCGAACGGTCTTAACCACTCGGCTATAGCGTCCGTCAAACATTTTGATCTGAT